>CM056577.1:126954718-127169718 GCA_029721435.1 Gymnothorax reevesii | reverse complement strand
TGCAACAGCGTGGAGGGCCTGTTTTGAATTTCGAATTTTGCGGAGGCCGCACCCCAGTCCGTCCGTCCGCTGATTCACTACGCTGGAATTTCCTCCTCCGCATCTGGAGGGAGTCGCCCCTCCCTCACTGTGTGTCGGAGAGTGGGAGCCTGTCCAGCGCCTCGCGTCATTTCGCTCTCCTCCGTCTTGCGCGCAGTGAATGTGCTGGATGCGGGAGGAGTTTTCTGTGCGCACGCTTGTATGCTCCAGCGATACGGGCATCTGTGTGGTTTGGCTCCGTGAGGCTGTGCGCTGATGCACTGCGCGGCTATGTAACGTCCAGCTGTCTGGTACCATGTGTCGCCAGGTGTCTACCGAAGAAGGATTGAGCACCCGCGTCTTCATCAATGAACTTTCCGGGTGTAATTGAACACAAAGACGGCTCCAGATCTTTATTTCTGAGTATGGATCACTTTTTGAAACACGTTGTCCCGGGTTTATTTGCTAAACTACTGCAATGTATGTATAATTTGGGTATTCAGGCAAACTAGACAATTTTGCAGACTTGGCTACCTTTTCATACAGTGTGCTAAGTGGTTTCTGCAAGAAACTGTCTGTTTTGGGTGTGTTTCTGTAATGTTTTGTATATACTAAGTGTTCCTAGGGCATAGCTGTTTGAGAAACCATGTCAGACACAGCCCAGGATAAGCACTGGCCTTTATGTGCTGAAGAATGGAGTGCAGACCAAGGAGAACTGATCTCAGATCAGATCTTTCACTATGATTCTCTATTGAAAAATGAGCTCTGGTCCTTGTGGTGCTCTCCTACATCAGTTCATTACTGACCTGACCCTTTGAGGTGTGAGGTCACAAATTTTACATATTTAGAATGTTCTTAACTTCTGATGTCATAATTGCAACTACTGATCATTGAAAGCAGTTGGATTCTTGAACACTGCCTTAGAATTTTGAAAAAACATTCCTAAGAACTGTTGCAGATTGATGGCACAGTGGGAACTCTGTCATCACCCATCAGGAAAATGTTGTATTCAAATCCTGACGAGGCTTTTGTGTACAGTTCACATTTTTTCCCCGTGTCTACATCCAGGTTTCCTCTGTTTTGTAGTTTGCATACTGGCTAGGCTAACTGAGGAAGTTACAGTTAACATACCCTGTGAAAATGAAGGGAGCTTTTGGGAGGCGATCATTCTGTGGTAATTTATCTCTCATTCGGAGGCTATGTTTCATTCACTGGATGAGCAGAATTCTCAGTCTGTGGACAAATGAGTCTTTTGGAAGATTTTAGCAAAATGACGTTGAGTGCTTCAAATGCACCGCACCTGGAGTAGGTCATATAGTATCGACTGTTCGGCTGCATGTGCTAGGAAAAACATGCAGCAAAGAACCAGGTGGGGCCAACCAAAACCTTTCCCTGGGGTCTAATTTCCAACAGTGACCTCTGTGGAAAGCGGAAAGCTGGTGTTAAATTCCAGCTGGATGCGTGTTTGTGATATTCCACAGGCACGGCCTCTTGGGGCCTTTTAATTAGCCGACACTGGTTTCCCCCGCCCTCTAGGTGTGAGTGGAAAGCGGCTTTTGTTATTTTTTTTGTTTGTTTTTACAGTGCCCACGGGCATGTTTGTGTCCTTCGGGCTCTGTTTAGTTCACCGCTTTGTTTGCTGTTCCTCATGAGCATAGGCTGCATTCTTCAAAGAATGCATTCATTCTGGGGGGGGAAGGCTGGTGACAAAATTACATTTTCATTATAGGAATTCATGGTAAAAATATGGTACTGTTGTATAACTGGCCGCATGCCCGAATAAGGATGTGAAAACAAGCAATTTTTAGAAGATGTTGAACTCAACCAAAATTAAAAAAAAATTTTTCTGGCTCTACCAATGTATTGATTTAATGTGGTTGTCCTCTAGATGTGGCCCCATATGTCAAAAATTACAACAGAAAAAGTTTCAGTGCCTTATCTAGCAAAGCCTTTAAGTTATTAGAGCTCAAAGGAGGCAATGATTTTTAACGTTTTAGATTTTTGGCCATTTTTAGAGCCTTGTGAGAAGAAAAGCTACCGCAAATCTGACTGCATTTTCATAGGCTAACTTTTCCTGTAGATTACGATACTTGATTTTAAAGCTGTACATTGGAAACACTTGGAGATATTCTTGCTTGAAGTTCCACCAAGTGGCAAGTTTGGTAAAATGTAAAAAAATTTATCAAAATTTCCTGGGGCTGTAACTTCAAAACTTTGAGATACAGAGCTAATATGTCGGGTTCCTGCACAAATATCGTAGAGGAGCACTCGTGGCGAAGAAGTGGGGGGGGTTTGATAATGGATGAGGGAATGTAAAATTGGGACCGTGATAGAATCTGAAGAAGGGTTGAAACGAAACCTGAGAAGCGAGCGTATTCTTCTCCTCTCTGTTCGCTGAATGAAGGAAAAGGCAAACGTACCACTTCTGGTAACACAAGTAGACGAGTTCAAGCGCGGGACAGACGAGAACGGGTTTCGCCGAAGCGCCCAGAGTGAAAGACCTGAGAAAACGACTGTCTTCATCGCGCTCAACGCAAACTCGTTAAATTATGTTAACGTTAAATTATGGGGTGAATAATTGCAGAATGCTGGAAGCTGCTCGCTGGAAACTGAATAAACCACAGTGTGCCGTGACTGGTGTCGAGCAGGGAGCAGCAAGTTTGTTTCAAACTTCGACACTCAAATTTAATCTGCGAACAAAGCTTCACGGGTTCAGACGGCGGCTGCAGGTGCGTGACCGTGTCCATGGCCACGGCCCCCTGGCCTGTGATTGGTGGCGTGGCTCACGAGTGCAGATCTGACCCATCTGTTATGATGTGTGGAACCCGCTGTTCTACTTTATGCATTCCACAGTCAGGCAGGGAGAGGGCGAACGGGGGGAGAGGGAGAGAAGGAGAGAATGAAGGGGAGAGTAGGAGAGGGATGGAGGGTGTGAGAGGGGGAGAGTATGAGGAGTAGCAGATTTGAGGATGGATCCTGTGTGCTGAGTTTGTTCCTGCAGTCCTGACCTGGTGTTGCTGTATCTCCTGTAGAGCCCCACCTCGGCTCCAGGGTGCACTGTTCTGGGATCAGCTGGCCTGTCTCCCATCTCTAATGCGCTTTGCTTCGCCACATTACCTCATCGCATTTGCTTAGCTTGATATACACTCGCACTCACACTCACACAGGCACATGCAACCTTGTAGTTAAATCATAGAGAGGACATTTCTTTGACTTCCATTCATTCTTTCTGTGTTTCTTCAGCCTATCCCTAATCTGAAAAATTAGCAACGCATGCCTAACCCAAACCCTAACCCTAACGTTAACCTATCCATAACTCTCACCTTACCCCTAACCTTAACTAAGTCACAATTTTCTTGTGGTCGTGAGGACACATGAAAATGTCCTCACTTCCCAGAGACATCCCCTCTCTTTGTAGGGAAAACTAGTTTTTCGGTTCTCACTTTGCAGCATGTACAAGAGCGCACACACACTCACTCACGCTCAGTAACCCCAAGCACCTCTGCAGTGCCTCAGTGCACTCCTTCAGTTCTGTTACTCTGATCACACCGTGACTCATTCGGATTCCAGCAGGAAGCAGCTTTTATTTTCTCCTGCGCTAAAGTCATTACACTTGTCGTCACGCTCCGCGCCCCGTGCTGCTCGGTGTGATGAGTGATTCCTTTCATTAGCAGCCAGGAATAATCGTTAACCTGAGAGAGTCTGTCCAATAAGGGCTGGGGCTTTGGGTTACGGTGATTAATGCTTTTAATGCTGACGTAATGCAGTGGAAGACTGTGCAATAATAATAATAATAACATCTACTGCAACATTCTAATTATACTATGGCTTAAAATATGCAATAACAGGATTATTGTCTATGCCCAAATGTTGACAATATTTTTTTCGCTGGGTATTCTGTGTCATTGGTGATCTGGTGTGAGTTGATGATTCAGACCCAGAGTCTGTAGTACTCATTGTATGGACACTTGATGGTTCTGGTTCCATTTAAAACCAGAGATGCACACGCAGCATTATGACACCTGCAAATGGTAATTTACTTTTATTTTTTTGGGTATGCGAGTGCGTCTTCTGATCGCTTTCTGAGTGAGGCGATGCTCAAAGCCACTGTCACTCGAGGAGGGCCTGAGGCTCGGGTCGGCACCTTACTGTTAGGTCTGATGGAGTGAGCGGTAATGCCTCCGTCGGATGATGGGCCACTGCTCTGGGCGGGGCTTAGCAGCCGGGGTCTCCGCTTTGTGACCCCGTGGTGTCTGGGAAGGGGAAGACGCGTGCCCTGACGCAGCCGCGTTAGTGTTTGAGAGCTGCCGTGATGCTGCGCTATTGAGAGGAAAAACTAGCCTCTTTCCCTTTGTGCTCTAGCCCTCCATGCCTGTGTATTGGCATTTTGTGCTTCTGCTTTAGCGTCTCTTGTCAGTGAATTGGCATGTTGTGCTAATGTATTAGCCTGTCTTACAAATGTATAAGCCTGTCATGCTATTTTGTTAGCATGTTGTGGTAATGCATTTGCCTTTCTTACTAATGTATTGCCCTGTTGGGCTATTTTGTTAGCATGTTGTGCTAACATATAGACCTTTCTTGCAAATGTATAAGCCTGTCGTACTCATGTATTCGCCTATTGTGTTTGTTTCTTAGCATGTTGTGCTTATGCATTATCCAGTCTTGCTAATGTATTAGCCTGTCATGCTATTTTGTTAGCATGTTGTGCTAATGTATTCGCTTTTCTTTTGCATTCGCCTGTCGAACTGTTTTGTTAATGTATTTGTATGATGCAGTAATGAATGCAAAGCTAACTTGAATTAATTGTTGTTATCCCCCCAGCATGTTATATGGGGGGATATAGTCAAGGGTGCGGTCATCTGTCCATCCGTCCGCCCGTCTGTCTGTGAACATTTTGTTTCTGGAGCATAACTTGAAAACGGTTCAATATTTTTACACAAAACTTGGTGTGCACATTAGCCATGACCTGAAGTAGTCCCTTTTGCTAATCTGAAGTTGATGAGGTGGGGCTGGGGGGATGTGCCATCTCCTGGTGGCTCTTGTTTTACACTTGTTTATAGTTGCAGGGCAGTTGGGCCACCAGGGAAATTGGTAGCTCAGGGTTTCCAGCAGCGCTTTATAGTTGGGGCGGCCGCCTTGACAACAAATGGCCCCCGCCTTGACTACGTCCCCCGAATTTGCACTCAGACTGTTAAGCACAAAAAATTCAAACTGCAATTTTTGATCTCACTTCCATGAAAGCATAATACATGCATTTTATTATATCTGCATGTCAGTCAATAAAGTTACAAGACTGTTGACTTAGTCACTTTGTTATTGCATTTTAACTTGTAATGTGAATATAGGCCACTAGATGGCAGTATTTACCTTTTTTTTTATTCAGCTCAGGCTGGAGTTATGTTTGGACATGTTTCAGACATGACTGGGGCAAGTCCCCGAAAATTAAAAAAAAAAAAAAGGTCTAAATGTGGGTGGGGTCTGCAAAAGAGTATATAAGGAGTAGAATTGAGACAGTAAAGTAGTAGGAGAAATTGCAAGGAGAAGGATACATGTGACCAGACCTGTCATTTCTGTTCAAGACCTGTGAAGTTTCTTTTGTGGATTTTTGCCTGTGTTTGAGCATTTTTCCTTACCCAGGACATCACCGAGCCACCCCACCAAAACAAGGGACTGTAAATATTTCTGTTTTTGTTGTAAATCAATCTTGGTTAGTAGATTAGTTAGTTTTATTGTCATTGTTAATTAAATGTGTTTAAGTTTTAAAAACTGTGTCTGTCATCCCTTGCTGTTGCTGTTGTTGTAAATGTAATGCCAAATTGGGGCCATAACAAACTGCTTTTTTTATTTATAAAGAGTAAATAAACACTGACTGTTGCCGCCCCATCCCCGGTCACCACGTTGACTAACCGATTTTCTGTAGGAAACCCTATAGTTGGTGTTTGAGGGAAATGTATGACCAGTTACATCACCAGAACTGATATATTCTTCAATCACTGGAGTGTAAGTTGGTGGATTTTGAGCTCATCACTGTCTCTCTCCCCCCAGATGCTGATGGGAGACACTGAAGTGGCCCTGCCGCCCGCCCGGGTGATGCAGGAGCTCCATCGCAGTCCATCTGCCTCTTCCTCCTTCTCCTCTTCCTCTTCCTCCGCCTCCGCCTGCTTCTCCTCTTGCCCATCCTCTCCCTCCTCCTCCTCTTCCTCCTCCTACTCCGCACACCTCCCCCTTCCCATCAGCCCCTGCAGCAGCTCCAGCAGTCTGAGCGGGACAGACCCCCTCCCCAGCCCACCCCCACTGTGTGTGATTTCAGAGGGCCGCGCCCCAGACCCTGCCCTCCTCATCGACCCCGAGGTCGCAAAAGCCGCCTGCCGGGAGGTTCTGCAGAAGGTCAGACTCCGCGAAGGGGAGGAGCCAGCTCTCCCCAACGGCTCTGCCCACCACCACGAGGAAGGTGGGGTTTTGGGCGGAGCCGGGATGCCTCCCAGGATTCAGGAGGAGGAGGGTGATGAGGAGGAGGCGGGGATTGGGCTGGGCCCAGGAGTGGGGGCGGAGCAGAGGGATTGCTCGACCTACGCTAAGCAGTCGTGGCTCCTCCGCCTCTTCGAGTCAAAACTCTTTGACGTCTCCATGGCGATGTCCTACCTGTACAAGTCGAAAGAACCAGGCGTACAAGCCTACATTGGGAACCGACTTTTCAGCTTTGCGGACGAGGATGTAGACTTCTACCTGCCGCAGCTGCTCAGCATGTACGTGCACATGGATGAGGATGTGGGCGACGCCATTCGCCCGTACGTGGTGCACCGCTGCCGCCAGGGTGTCGCGTTTTCGCTGCAGTGCGCCTGGCTCCTAGGGGCCTACTCCTCGGACATGCACATCTCCACCCAGCGGCACTCCAGAGGGACCCGACTGCGGCGCCTCATCCTGACCGAGGACCTCAAACCGTCACCTGCCTCGCCCCCGAACGGCCCGTCCGAGCCCGCGCTGCTGTCCCCCTCCAAACGGACGCACCAGCGCTCCAAATCGGATGCGGGGGCCAGCGTCAGCCTCATCGGCGGCCTCAAGAGGACCGGCAGCAACCCCAAAGTAGAGAGCAGCCCGGAAGAGGTGAGAACTAACCGCTTTTTATTCCTTCAAATTCTCCTTGTGTGTGCGTTTTTTTTTTTTTTTTTTTTTTTTCCTTCCCTGGTTTTTCCCCTGTGGAGTACTTAGGTGATGACGTCACTGCTACTTAGCTTCTGGTGTCGGAAGTAAAATCCCTATGGGAATTTATAATGGGGTTTGGACACTTTCTGGCATTTCCAGAACTCGTATTCATTTTATGAGCTGCCACGCTCCGAGATTAGCCTATGGGGTATACAAATACAAATAATCACATCAAATTTGTTGTTTTTTTGCCAAAAACTACATGCTAGCGATATAGCTAGCCTAGCTAGCGCACTAGTTAAGTCAATAAAAATGGTTAATAGCCCTTATTTGGCTACTTAGCTAGTGTAAAGCCTGGAACATTTTGCGAGCTTGCATTTACATATAGACCAGTTCGGTTTAAGGCCAGAAGTCTGCACTTGCATGCCCCATATAGCCGATGTGGGGCAAAAGGAAATATAGCTATTTGTTGCATAGAGAGGTGCATAAACCGTTATCATTAAGACGGGGATATAAGGTTTTTTGTGTTCCCCGTGGCAAGAGACAACGACAAGCGTGGATTTGAGCTATAAATCAGAGGAACTTTGTCCCGAATGATCACTAAGTCTGCAGTACTGATTTTATTCAGCTGGCCTGACTTCGTTGTTGACCCAAATAATGTTGGCTTCGCTCGGGAAACAAACGAAAGGATCTCCCTCCAGCACAAGCAAAAAGGAAAGATTGATCTGATCGGAGAAATATATTGAAGGTACTGGTTGATATTATAAGTTATTTAAGTTGGCCCACTAATCGTCAAATAATTATTTAATCTTTTGTTGTTCAAGGTGTTATTGTTTTGCAGTGTCCAGTTTTTGTATCTACATTTTGAGAAGGGACTGGCTTTGTTTCGCTGCTTGCAGTAATAATTTGGTTTCCTTGTGATTTCGATTTCATAATTACTTGCCATCCATAGCCGATAAAGTGGCATTTGTTTGCAGGGGTTAGTTTTGCGTACGTGAAATAATTTCTTTAACGCGTCTAATATGATTGGGTCCAACGCCTTAAGTCAGCAAATGGCTACAGTGTTGCGACGAATTCGCATTGTTCAAAACAACCGGCAAGCACACATGATCCTAATTGCCTCTTAACATGGATAAGTGCGCAGGTACACAAGTAAAATACAAGACCATATCATTACTGTTTGACTGAACGCCGCACATTTGATTTTGGATTTTCATCTGTGCTCGAAGTAACAATGTCAAGGACTTTGTGGGAGAAAACTAATAGAGCTTAGTCTAGCTATATCGTAAGGGGGAAATGAATATCGGATCCAGCCTCCCTTTTTTTCTGGCTTATTATTTGCCAGATCGATTTTAAAAGGGGGGCGCCAATATATTTTAATGGAGTTTTCAGTGAGAAAGGGGGTTAGAATTTTAATAATTAATATCGCAAATGCATATGCTTGCGCCCGCCCTAGCAATCCAGTGTGTCAGCCGCCGTGAACGACTTGCATCTGAAACGAATTGCAGCAATTGAACTAAACTCTAAATTTCCTTAACTGGACGTGTTTTCATATCCTAATGTTTCTCTGGGTACCTAAACATCAATCGATATTTGGAGTAGATTGAATACAGAATTCTGAAAGGGTCTATTGCCACCTAATACATTAGTCAGCAACTGAAGTTGGGAAACAAGTCGCTAAAAGTCGGTCAGTTTGCTTGCTTGGCTAGCCTCACATGGTGAATATTAATCACTAAAAACCATGAACTGTGATTATTTCGGCACTTAATTGGGGTTAGATGAGCAAGCAGACCTGAATTGGCTACATAGCTCGTCAGTTATGTCTTGACAAAGCTGATTAGCTTGTTTGCTAGCAAGCGAGTTTTTAGCAAACAAATGTTGGCCAGACATGCCTGGCTATTAAATTAAATTGGCACTAGTTATAAAACTTAATATCTTATAAATATCTTTATAATATCTATAAAACTTAGTAAACATTACTAAATAGAGCGTAGACTGGTCGAGGAATTCAGTCTCATTGGCCTAAACAAACAAATGACTATGGCAAGGCGCAGGCAATTTGTAATGCATTTTAAACTCGTTCTGCCCGGGAATCAGGAGGATCATGGGATTTGTAATTTTTAGACTACAAATGGGGTTAGCATCGTGGCGAATAATTAAAATGATTCAAATTATAGCTGACTCTGGTTTAAAAAAAAAAAAAAACGACGTTTATTGTTACTCAAATATGACGTGAAATTTCGAAATTGATGGAGGCTTGAAAACAATGGAAAGTGCTTCACAAGTGAACTGAAAAAAGTATGGGTAAAATGAACGGGAAATTTTCCTTCCGACACCAACATGATGTCATCATTTTAGTATTGTCTGAGCCAGTCTGAATATTTGTCATGTCACAGTTGTGGGGTTAGAATGTTTTAGAGTCTTAATGTTCTAGTTTTGTTCTTATTGAGAGAATTCTGCTTCTGATGTCACAATCTCAGCTGCTGAATGAAAACAATGAACTTCAGAATTCTGAATGAGAACTGAGGAGAGGGAGAGAGACTATAAATGACTTGTAGCGGATGTCATTTTCCAGCGCCCCACTGATCATCACCTCTGTGTTGTTGACATCCAAAGTTCTGTTTCTGAGCTATTCAAGTCAAAACATTGTCTGAAAATGAGTAAAGGAGTGTGTTTGTGTGTGTGTGTGAGAGAGAGAGAGGAGTTTCCTCTGGTTAAGTGAATACTTCTGCTGAAGGAGCACATCTGGGTTGCAATAGCTGTGCATGCATACATGCTCTTCGCAGTAAAAATTGACTTTTGCAGCTGTGTGTGTGAGTGCATATGCTGGTGAGAGAGAGACACTGAGAGAGATTTCTCTCTCAGACCACTGCCTGTGCCCCCCCAAACACACCCCAGTCACATGGGGATTTAATTGGGGGGGTGTTCCTTGTGTTCTCCATGTTCTCCTGTGAAATACCTTCTTCGGTGAGGGAGGAGGTCTGGCGAATGGCTGTGATGTGGGGATGGGTACTTGGGGTGAGGTCAATGGGAGGTGAAGAGGGGATGGGGGTGGGGTGGGGTGTTTTTCATAGTCAGGCAGATGGGGAGAGCTTGGATGAGGTCATCACTCACTAGAAAAGCGAGAGGCAGGAGTGAGTGATGCAGAAGTGCTGCATGTGTTTGTGTGCGTGCGCGCGCGTATGCATATTTGATTATTGCCTTGCGCTCTCTCTCTCTCTCTCTCTCTCTCTCTCTCTGTATGATCCCTTCACTCTTCCTAAATCTCCATCAGAGCTCTCTGTTCTCTTCGTCTACTGGTCTTTCCCTTTATCGTCCATCTATCCATTCCTCCCTCCATCTATTGTGTCATATCTGGTGTGTGTGTGTGTGTGTGTGTGTGTTCTCTCCGCACAATGTCTTGCTTTATTTCTCTTCCTCAATCTTGTCGTCACGCCACTCATGGTTTTGTCATGGTCACAAGGGCCAGATGGGTGTGTGTGCGTGTGTGTGTGTGTGTGTGTGTGTGTGTGTGTGTGTGTATGTGTGTGTGTGTGTGCTCAGCTCTGTAGGGGCTGGCAGTGTTTGCTCAGGCAGTGGTCTGTAGCAGCCGGAACCCTGTTTTATCTGCCCCATACAGGGCAGCAGTAGTGCAGCCTCCACAGAGGCTCTGTTAGACTCACTGACCTCACCTTTCAGTAGTAAATAACCAGCCTCTTTCTCACCTCTGCTAATGCTGCCGCCATGATTCTGCACAAAAACCAATAAAACCCAAACCTCAGAGTTTTTTATTTATTTATTTTTCTTTATTTCAAACCCTGTTTCCAAAAAAGTTGAGACCCTGTGTAAAATGTGAACAGAATGCAATGATTTGCAAATCATTAAAACTGTATTGCTTTGAAAGAATCACAAACGTAACGCATCCGATGTGGAAACGACAAATTTTTCTTTTTGTTACAAAAATACCCGCTTTTATTGAACTCTATTCCCGCGATGCGTTTCAAAAAAGTTGGGACGAGGCAACAGGACAGTGTAAAGGTTGTGTGTTGCTAAAAATAAAATATACACCTGATGGAACATTTCACTGCTAATTGCATTAATTGGCAACAGGTCAGTAACATGATTGGGTATTAGAAGTGCATCCTAGAGAGGCTGAGTCTTTCATAAATTCTGATAGAGATGGCTTCTCCATTCTCCATTTAACGTCTCTTAAAGAGCAACTTGCAGTTAAATATTAGGGTGGATTTATGCTCAAGTTTGTGTGAAAATTACCATTTGAAAATGTAATGCAGGATTTAAGGACATATCGGCGCAAATAAAAAAAAAGGGGGGGGGTGTGGCTGTTTTGAGCTGAGCTGCCAAAAACGCTCTTTTTTTTTTTTTTTTTTTTTTTCCCTCCCAACATCGCATCACATAAGGAGTCCTTGTCATCAGCTGAGCCTCAGTGTAGTGCAGTGAGTGGGTTGGTATTGAGTGTTAGCGGTCGTGATTTAGTGAGCTGGTCTTTTCAGTGGTTTTATATAACCGTTTAAGCATGGTAATTGTGTTTTAGCAGGTTTCACAAACTCAGGTCTGTCGGGACATCAAGTCTGCCTTTTTTCTTGCAGGAAGAGACTGTTATAGGTTTTGTGCGGGCGAAGGGACGGGACTCACTGCTCCATCAAAACGCGGTCGCGTGTGGCGTTAACTTTAGACCTGGGGATCAACTTCCTTGAGATATGACGGAGTCGGGAGTAAATGTCGTTAAAATATGCTGTGAGATGCAACTCAGATGAGCTGATGTGATGCACTTTAGTTTCTATTATGGGTAAGAATAAATAATATCAAAGGTTGATAAGACCAGAACTAGTGTTGTTATACCTTGATATTTGATGGCAAACTTTACAATAATGTAATGAGAACACAGTGTAAGCTATCCTTAGTTAATGGCGGTCACTCACCAAGACGCCTGTCCTGGGGTACGTTTCCTAAATGCTTAGTTGCTAACTATGCGTAGCTAGCTCAAACTATGCTGGCAACTTGCATAATTCAAGCTAGCTACGCGTAGTTATTAAGAGCCTGGGTGCTGAACCGTCCTGGCTGCAGTTCAACATCTGATATGTTGTCTTAGTACTGTTTACAATGAAATTTAGAGTTTTAATGATTTGAAAATCATTGTGTTTATTTATATTTTACACAGCGTCCCAACTTTTTAGGTCACCTGAGCCGAAGGCGTGACCTATTGCGATCCCCTTTTGTTCGTCATCGTCCGTCGTCCGTAAACTTTTCCTTGTGAACAAAACAACTTAAGTATTTATGAACCAATTTGATGAGACTTTGTATGCAGGCTTATATCCATAAGATCTTGGACGAGTTCAAAAACCAGACCGATTCAATCAAATTTGATGGAGTTATTGCCCTTTGTTATATTGACATCATAAGCCACATTGTGAACACAACAACTTGTGTCATGTTTAGGTTTTGGAGGAAACTGGAGTATACCTGGAGAAAACCAACAACCTGTGGTTGGTACTTGGCAACTGCCTGTACAGTTTGAGGGGAAAATGCCCCGCGGGATGCGGTTTTACCTCAGAAGTAGGAAAGTAGCTTGACATATGTTAATGAAGGTATTATTCCTTTCTTTCACTGAAGCGTTTTTTGTTTAAATGCAAAATGAAGTTTTTATGAGCTTATTCACAGACCGCACCGACCAAACTTATGTATTGTCAACTCTGTTAGTGCAAGCCTATTGTCTTGCATTTACTTTTTTATACCTAGATATGCTGGAAACCAGTTATCTTTATAGATGGAAGTGTCTTGAGGTGCTTTATAAAAATTGTGAATTTCATGACCCCCAGGCTCCATGTTTGCCCCTGGGGAGGGGGTCAAGTTTACTTATAGTTTATATAGGAAAATGATACTTTTGGGTATATTCTGTTTATTTTCTACTGGAAATCATTCACACTTGATTGACATTACAACAATGAGATGATATTATGGTATTTTTGACAGTTTCCCTTACCCAGGGGCTAAGGGGCAGGGCCCAAGGGTCAAAATGGCTTGAGAAATCTTCTTTGCTTAAGGAAAATAGCCAAGTTGTATACATACAATTTAGAATACTCTATTGCTTATGATACTGGTTTCCATTAATCTGATCCCTGGGGTCAAAATTAGGGCCACGCCTAATGGCCAAGGTTTAACATTGGATATACTATACTCAGGTGACCGTTAAGGCCCATGGGCCTCTTGTTTCAAAACGGAGTTGTAACCTTTTAGTCTGGTGTTTGTGTTTGTCAGCGCTTGTGTGTAAGCAAGGGAGTGAATGGGTCACTGTGTCACTTAGAGGGGCCTGAATTTTCTCTTGTTGGCGGTCAATTTGGCACCAATACCTTCAGAGAAAGAAAGGTTCTTACCTCAGACCCCCCCCCCCCCACAGTTCCCTGTAGTGGTCCATTCCAATGGGTACCATTAACCACAGTCTTATCTCCTGGGGCAGCTTATTTGTGGAATGGCAGTAAAACCAATGAAATGGCCCACATTATCAGTCCTTACACAGCTTGACAGGTCGCTCTTGAGAGTTGGCGGGTGACTGCACTGGCCTGGAAGCATTGTGTATTTGAATCAGAATCAGAATCAGACGACTTTATTTGTCCTAAAAAAGGCAATTCAGTTTCTCTAGTCTACCGGGGAAGGTAGACTGCAGCGGGTCGCACACTGAGAAGGCGCTGGCTGAAGTCAAGTCTAAAATTTACCCCCACCTGATTTTTACCTGCTGCCACCAAGTAGTGCTGGCCATATAGGACTGAAATCCATCTGTCCGTCCATCCACCCTTCCTTCCTTCCATCCGTCTGTCCATCACTTTCGATGGAGACGAGTTATCATAAGCATACAAAGTTTGACCCATGTAACTGTCAGAGTTTAATAGGCTTGGGCGATGTCCAAAATTGAATATCTCGATATTGTCGCGCCCAAATATCGCGACTATATCATCGGTGTTGCTGGTTAATGATGAGTAGCCTTAGCCTATGAATGAATAATGGCTGAGGGGCTGATATGCTCACGGCTGAACAGTGTAACAGTTTTGCTTGCATATGCTGTTAAAAATTAATTCTATGCAAAGATAAATATAAAACATTTGCTCATATGCAATTGGTTGCATAATTGCTATTGATCTGCCCCAACTTTGTTTCTTGCTCAAAGACGAGTGGGTGTGCCTATATGGTCTTTGATATGAAGGAGTGATGCATCAAGGGAAATGTATTTTGAAGTATCTACAGACTATTTCAATGCTGCTGCTAAAAAAAAAAAAAACAAACAAACTGTTTGTAGATCATCAAGCAGCTAGCATTTTCGGGAAAAATGCCACATGGAGGACTCCTCGGTAACATCTAACGTGAAGCAATCGGATCTGGATACATCGGAGGCTCAATTTTGAGATGGCTACGGTATACTGAAAAGCGTGGGTGCACTAATCACAATTTAAGGCGCTAGTGTGATCCAAAATGCACTAGCAAGCTGTTCTTAATAAATATAGGTTGTTAAAAATAAAGCATATTGACACAGCGTTAAGTGTGATCACCGGTTGATCAGACGACATCTCAGTAATGCCGAATAATTATATGTTTTCCCAAATAAAATTTAACGTACACAGAACAGTGGCGGGGCAGTCGGTGTAAAATCACTTGGCACAGCAGCCAATTGAAATATCTTACCATTTGATCTAGCCTTTTCACCCGCTCGGAAAATCCATCAATGCAGATTTTCCTTCTTGGCCCATCCTGATATGGGAATCGCACGTAATTGCTGGTGTTGAAAATGCCTCTCAAAATGCCAATGCCTCCTTGGTTTTTTGCAGCAAATTAAGGTGTGGTATAGGTCATCCCTCGTTGATTAACTCCAATTTCTCATTGAATGTTAATCCGAAAAACTGCGTTTCATAGGGTCGAAACAATACCCTAATCACTCGCTGAGCGCTACTCATGTCTTCATCATGAAACAAGAACACTGGCTAGATAGTGTTATTTACTGCCGCCCCCGCCCCCCCCCAGCCTCGCGATTTACGCGGGGGACAGTGGGCGGAACTTGTCATAGGTTGCGATAATAAAGGCCCAAAATATGATATGAAAAATATGATATGAAATATGATCGGTCAGTTTTACTGTCATTTGAGATTACTGCAGGTCAGCTGCAGGAGGAGACAAAGGGGTTCTTTCCTTTGTAACCATTCACTCTCCAACACAAACTTTAATTTTCCCCTGGTTGAAAGCCGAAATGTTGCCAAATTTGCAAGCTCGCATTCTTCTTTGCGACTAAATCCACCATGTCTGTATACTGAAACACTGCATGCTGGCTAACCCAGATAATTCAAGCAGATTGATTTTCACGCAGAATGAAGGAGGAGTATAAAAGTAAAAGTCTGAGGATGCCATAACAGCTGTTTGATGGTCGATATTGTTAAAAATATTGCATATGACGACAAATATTGCGATATTTGATAATATCAAAAATCGGCCCAAGCCTAATGCTCAACCCCTTTGCGCAGAAGCCAAATTTGGCTACCTAATTAAATGCTATATAATTCAAGATTTAAGCTTCATAAAGAGGAAAACTGTGGCTCAAGTCATAAAAGACACAGCATTTAGAATTACATTGTATTTCAGTTCATTTTCATGATTTTGGTAGAGAAAATGGGCTGCAAACATCAAAAATCTTCATGAGAATTCACAAATTCAATTGCAAAAAAAAAAAAAAAATTATACTGAGAATTGAATAACTGCTGGGGCTTAAATCTAAACATTTCTGGGATCATAAACTCCTTGACCACAATTAGAATTCATCTTCATCTTCAACATTACATTCTAGATCACCTACATGCTATTGGCCAAATTATACAGCTGTCCAAGTGGCTCCCCAAAGTCTGAGATTCCTCAAAATGGTACACTGCCAAATCTTAAAATAATTATGTATTCAACAAAGTTTTGAGGCATGAAATTTCATATGAACTAATGATTTTCTGGTTGAGTTTAGCATGAATGTATCAATATCAGTGCAGTTGGACATCAGTGGTCACCAGTAACCTCTCCAAACACAAAACATGCCTTTTCTCCATAATAAAGTTTTTTTCATTCATTTTTTTCAAAGTCCTTCAAGCGAGCACAAATATTCATGAAATAAACGGCAGATTGAAGAGTCAGAACATTCACCCTGCAATGAAAGCTACCAGTTCCCATCTCTGAGCTCACAAACTCATTTCGACACTTATAAAGAACAAGTACGACTCACTAACTCGGTAATATCTGAATTCTGAAATATACCTTATTTTAACAGAAAAGACATTCCACTTTCAGGGAAGATCAAACATTTATATGGCTCCCTAGATTCAACAGAACGGTGCAATGAACGTACCAGGGCGTCCACCCAAATGCATGGGCAGTTCATGTTTTAAACGGGGAAAAAAACCTCTGCATTCAACTTTGTTGAATACAGTATGCTTTCCAAAACAAAAAGCAAAAGTAGCAGCCTAACCTATTTCATTGAATCCCTCCTCCAGAGACTGATGTGTCCAATAGAAGGAACCCTCCGGTCCTGTTTCATTCGAAATGATTCCCATTGACCATGTCCTTATCTCATTTAAATGCTGTAAATATAACTGGACACTTCAAGGCCAGTTTTTTGTGCCCCCGTAAACGAAGTTTCGGGGGCATATAGTTTTTCACCTGTCCGTCCGTCTGTCTGTCTGTCTGTCCGCACTTTGCCATAGCTATAACTTTTGATCGGCTCATGATAGGACTTTGATACTTGGCATATGCATTGCTTGTGAAAAGTCATGACCTTCTGACCTTGACCTTGGAGCATGACGTTTGGTGACAAAACCTTTAACATGGGCCATAACTTTTCATTGGCTAGTAATAGGCATTTGATACCTGGCATATGTATTCCTTTGGATAAGGCCTTTCTCATGAGGTAATGAATGTTGACCTTGTGACCTTGACCTTTAACCTTTGATTGACTCATGATAGGCCTTTAATGGTTAGCATGTGCATTCTGTACATAATTATGTATTATGTTATGTTCGGGGGCATCAGTGTTTCACAAACACATCTTGTTTTTTTTTTCTTTTCTTTTTTTCACTAATCGTGATCTACGTTGACTTTGAAAATAGTTGTTGAGGCGTATTTATTTACAGAGTAATGGCGTTCGATCGTGGACAGGGAAAGTCATCTTCTACTCTTCACCCCTTTTCCTGTACTTCCTGACTTCGGCTATAGCCTCGACTCGAGTGACTGAAATGTGATTGGTGGTTAGAGCCTGATTGAAGCCACCAGTAAGATCAGTGCAGCTGTTGGGCCCTTAACTCCACATTGCTAGAGGGGAGATTGGCCCCCATTTGGTCTAAGCATGTTTGTTTGGAGAAAAGCATGAGATAAATACCTGTAGCTGAAACGGTGACTAACCCTCTTCCTTCCCAGGAGTTGAGTGATGGCACTGAAAGCCTCGAGTCTGAGAGTGGTCCTGTAAGTCCTTACCCCCACCCCCCCAATGCCTAGTGTTCTCCTGCGATGCATTCTGGGATATCAACTGTCCTCCTCCTCGGACTTGGTGTTCTGTTCTGAGATGATCTGCTGTGAAATCTGTCTAGAAGAATCAACTGCCGTCGCGCTCGCTTGGGCCGGGAACAAAGCCAAACTCTGGCTCATCTGGAGTGAACGACCCCACCCTCCTCCTCTGTAGTAAGAGACTGGGCTGGCGAATGTCAACAAATGCTTCTACTGGCTGAGGCGAGGGGCGGTGCGGGTTTGTGAGTGGGCCGGAGTTTGGCTTTGGGTCCTGAGCGTGCTTCATTGATTTGCTTTGGTTGTCCTGAAAGTAATCGCTTTACGTTTGGCTCAGGTTTGCAGTCGAGCTACAGATTTCAATCTGCACGGTAGCGTATGACTGCTGTCATACAGGAAATGCCGCTGCAATTGGATTCTGGGATTTGTAGTTCTTAGCTGCAGATTTGATGCAAACGGGAGCGTGTTGGGTGCCCTTCGGTAATGGGAATGATTATGGTTCTCTAGTGTGATGAGGGCTTGGTGGTGATGATGATGATGATGGTGAAGGTCATATTGAGGGTGTTGATCAAGATCATGCTGATGATGATAAAGGAAAAAAAAACTCTAGCGTGCAGAATATCATCCAGCTGCCAAAACTCCATGGTAACTCTGATGGACCATCAGAAAGGTTTAGTCTTCAGGGTCATGGTATACCTGAGGTCAGTTCACCCCTCTATCAAATCAACCAGGATTCAGCCTTTCCTCAAAATGGCCTCCTCAGGTGTTTTGGAGGTGTGTTGCCACAGTGGGGTTAGATAAACATGCGAAGGTTACGCTGAAGGCATCTGTGGAATGATTGCTCAGAGCAGAGAGAAGATTATGGCACCAGACAGGTGAACGGTTCTTCCTGTGGTTACATGGACTCGGGCTTTCTGTCTGGTGATTTTGTGAATGATCTACTCAGGGCTGTCCATCCCTGTTCCTGGAGATCTACTATCCTTTATGTTTTCACTTCAACCAAAACAAAGCACATCTCATTCAGCAGCTCAATCTTATTGAGCTGCTTAGCATTTGAATCCAGTGCAGCAACTTGGGGGCTGAAGTGAAATCCGAGTGGATGGTAGCCTCGATCTGCAGGAACACGGTTGGGCAGCCCTGCTCTAGCTGTTGCATTAAGTGTGCTTTGTTTTGAAAACCTACAGGACCGTAGATCTCCTGGAAGACATTTTTCTGTCCCACCCTTTCCATTCTTAGTCCTGTATAGTAATTCCCCTTTTTCTCTCCCTCCCCTCTCCCACCTCTCCAGCCCGTACGCCTGACCCCGCAAAGAGAGTTCATGAAGTCCCTGATGGCCGTGGGGAAGCGTCTGGCCACCCTGCCCACCAAGGAGCAGAAGACCCAGCGACTGATCTCAGAACTGTCCCTGCTCAACCACAAGCTGCCAGCCCGCGTCTGGCTGCCAACCGCCTCATTCCACCACCACATAGTGAGGATACCGCACACTCAGGGAGTGGTGCTCAACTCCAAAGACAAGGTTTGTGTGTGTCGTGTGTGTCGTGTGTGTCGTGTGTGTCGTGTGTGTCGTGTGTGTCGTGTGTGTCGTGTGTCCTTATGTTTTTGTACAAAAGTAGCTGGCTTAATTCACTCGTGACCTCCCCATGTTTCGTCCTAATTGACGTTTTGCATCCCATCTCAGGCCCCGTACTTGATCTACGTGGAGGTTCTGGAGTGCGAGAGCTTCGAGTCCTCCAGCGTTCCAGCGCGCATCCCGGAGACGCGCATCCGCTGCACGCGCTCCGCAGAAAACCTTCCGGACTGCGGCGTCACGGCCGAGCAGAGAGCCAGCAGTTTCTCCACCGTGCCCAACTACGACAACGACGACGAGGCCTGGTCCACCGACGACATCGGCGAGCTGCAGGTGGAGGTAGCGTTAGCCGCTCAGTGTCGCCTCCTAGAGGCAAACTTCTCAATTTCGCTGAAACGTTCACTCAGCCTCATCATATCAACTGCAAATTTGTGTAACACCAAACACATTTTTTGTCCAATGTGAAAACCTTTTCGCAAAGGATTGTGGGAAAATGAGGTCGCATCTGGGGCTCATTTCTTTGTTTTTTTTCTTCTTTGCGCCTGATGGGACCTCAGAGATGAATCAAGGTTTTGCCATCTTCAAAGGAGATGAGACTGTTCAGTGTATTATTAGGAACAGGTATTTTAAGAGTGCATTATCTCTCCTGTGTTGCAGTTTGTTGACAAAGGTATTATCATTGAACGTGAGTGTTTAACTAATCTGGGCAGTGCCGTCTGTACGCTTACAGAAATTCTTTCAGCTCGTGGATCAAGATTGAGTTGGATATTCACCAAAATTGAATCTCTTTCTTCCGCGCACAGCATCAAAACATTAAATTTCATTGATATCCAATCCACCCATCGTATCTTGAGATATCCCATACACTTACAAACTAACAAAACGAAAACAAACACGCACCAGTGAGACACATTACCTCCTGACAGAGGTATAATAACGAAGAGCGTGAGCAAAAATTGAGACTCTTTAGCAGAATTAATTTTATTTTCCCAGGATGCGGGATGTATAAACAGTCGAACTGTGGATACACCTCTCCCCATTCGCATCTAACTGTAAGCATAATTTTGAAATCATGTTTGAAGGAACAAATGGAGCCGATTCACTTCTCCCCATCTGACTTCCCTTCCTTTTTTCTAACCTCAGTTTCTCCTCTTCCCGACGGCTGGCGGTGAATGCGAAATGAGTTGAGGCTCAAAGGTTGGGGATGTGTAAGATAAGAGTGGAGTTTCCCGTAGGAAACACAGCAGTGTCCCAGATATCATAAACCCTTTCTACGGCATTGCGACAATGTTCTGGCATTGACAAAACATTGACGGAACGTTTTCATAAAATTTGCGCAACTATTTTCTGGGAGGTACTCCGTTGCCAGTGAAGTTTAAAATGTTTGTATTTCAATCCATGTGAAGTGAATTATGCCCTGTAGTGCATATATTAGAGAGCGAATACTTCCAGCAGGTTTTGGTCCACTAGCATCTGGAATTGGGTGCAGAATCTGGATATGTATCCAGATTCTTCTGGAAATTTAATTACCTCTTCCTATGCATACAGTCCAACTCAGTAAATGTTTTTGGTGATCAGTTGAATTGTTATTTTGAGTAATCCTGCTTGCCAACGCACACATAAACAGGCAAGTGATCGCAATGCCTACTGGCAAAGGTGATAAAGGCTATATGCCGCCCTGTGATTTGCGCTGCATACGCAGCTCCTGCTGTAAACCTTTAGTGTGTAGTATTTTTGGTCCGTATTGTGACTGAGCCTCGTATTTGGTGAGATCACTTCCGGAGTCTGGCATCCAAGTGATTCCCTCCCACCTAATGAGCCGCGGATGACAGCGGCCGCGTCGGCGAGCTGTCAGACATCCAAAGCCCTTCCCGCCTTCCCCGCCGTTTATGGCGTTTTCTGCTCGATGGTCCCTGCTCTGCCGCGTCACGGGCGCTCCCACGCCACTTTCTCATGGGTGTGCGGGAGCCATGCCTCCCTGCTGACGGAGTTTGCCAAAGCCACCTACGGTTTCCGCTGGCGACGTTTGCTGAAGACCGGGCAGCTGGCCACAAACGTGTGTGCGGAACCGTGAACAAGCACGTGCCCGCTCACAGACGCACAGGGTTGCTTTAATACGGGCTCGGTTTATATCTGTTGAGGGAGGTTAAGGCAACCCTCTCTGCGAAGGCGTAAATGCTGCGTAGTTCGTGTTTTCCAGCTTTTTAAGGAAAGGGAGTGACTGTTATTATCACTGCGTGTTCTTTTGCGCTTCACTTTGTTTACCTAGAAGCTCGTGTCCCTGGGCATAATGCTGTACCTAGTGTGCGCGACGCGCCATCTGGTGGCTATGGACTGAAACGGCAGTCTGTTTTTTTCTGTTTCAGCTCCCGGAGGTCCACACCAGCAGCTGCGACAATATCTCCCAGTTCTCTGTGGACAGCGTCACCAGCCTGGAGAACAAGGAGCCCGTCTTCATCGCAGCCGGCGACATAAGGTACTGTGACATCCCTGGGAGAAGGCACGTTGCATGACGCGACCTAAAAGCATGAGTGAATAGCATATTTGTGTATTTTAAGCACTTTTTTTTTTTTTTTTTTTAACACTGAAATTAAAATAAAGTAGCCTCATGGGACAAGAAGTTGTACGGGTCATTTCCTGTAAGATGTATTGGGTCTTCCCTGTGATTCATGAGCAAACTGTCCAGGGTGTCTTCCTGCGTCTCGCCCATTGCATAATGGGATAGGCCTCTGCTCCTCAGTAAAGTTGTATAAGCCTAGAGAACCCACGGGGTCTAATTTGACCTCACCTAATTAGCCCCTACCCTACATTAGCAGATGTCAATTTTTATCCAAAGTTAATATTTTTCTTGAGGAAAAAGGATGTCTTGGGTTCTCCAGGGATAAGTAAGTTTGATAATGGATGGATTGATGGATGAATAGGTTGTTATTACCTATTGTCTGGTGTATGTGCCATCTCACCTCACAGTGTGTGTGTGTGTGTGTGTACGTGTGTGTGCGTGTGCGCAGGAGGCGTCTCTCAGAGAATTTAGCACACACCCCCACCACGTTCCGGAGGGACCCAGAGGACCCCTCAGCTGTGGCCCTTAAGGAGCCGTGGGAGGAGAAGGTTCGGTAAGTATAACACTGCCCTCAGCATCACTAATCAGAGGACTGGAGCTCTCGCCTTGAGTCTTGTTAATAGAGTTGGTACTGTATTCATCATTAGCGATCTTATTCCCATTAGCATTGTTGTCATTGATGTCCTTACCATTTTCTTTCTTCTTGTTAGTAGCATTAGCCTTGCACATTTGCGTTCGTGTTGGTGGACCTGGTTTGCACCATTATGCCTGTTCATATCAGTGTTCTTTCTCATGCCATTTAGCTTGTTGCAGTAGCCTTTCTCTGTGTAACCGTGTCATTAGCATCATTCATTCTCCTACTATTAGCTTTGTTTTTAAGCATTATTCTCTTCCCCTGCTGACTTTTTTGTGATAGCCCTTTTCTTACCGTTAGCTTTGCTTCTGGGGTAACTTGTGCCATTTCCTCTAGCCTTGATTACAATGGACTTACCCATATTTTTAGCCAGCTATTAGCATTAGCCCCACTCTAACTGTTATTGGTAGTAGGCTCACTCTAACTACCATAGAGCTCCCGACGTCACGTGACTTCTTTTGTTTACACCACCATTTTGGCAGGAAAGCCAAAGCGAAAATGAATGGCGCTAGTGCGGATTTCAAGCCATCAGAGTTCATTTCCTGCTCTACGTGTGAATAAATTGAGCTATATAATTCAACACTTAATGGGTTAAATTTTATTGACCCTTATAATGCTTCTGGTGTGCATAGCACAAGTGTTGACTCAGCCGGATAGGACATTGTTCCAGACCTGCCGTATCCAGCAACTACATATACTTGATCAAATTCCCCTTCATAGTCTCACAGAGCGTACAAGAGCCTTGAGGGATACAAATGGACGCAATTTGGCTTTTTGATGAATAAGGCCTCTGTCCACAGGAAACTTCTTTTTTGTGCTGGCTGCGTCCGTTTTTAATGCAAACAGTATGAAGTTTAGCATTGACAGCGCTCAACGTCCTTAACGGCCAAAACATCCTCAGCATACAGCTTTTTCCCACGGCGCTGTCGGCTGGAAGTAGTTCAACTTTTGGAACACCGCCGGGCTCATTAATGTCACTTCTCTCTCGCTGACAAATCATTATCGTAAATTGGGAGGGACTAACAATATCAATAGTGACAAACGTTTCCTGCTTCCACAGTCGTGTTTCTAATCAACTGGCTTGCTACAGTTTGGGTTTGCTTACTGTTTTTTGGGACATGAAGTGTACTGACAAATTATTCAATATCAATGTTTACGACAACTGTAGACCCCAACAGCTTTAGCTAGCTTGGTACTCTGAGATTGCTTAGGTCCCATTTATTTTCATCTGGGTTGCTAGGTTTCCCAAAGCATGGTTGGGAGCTACATTAGCAACTTTGCTACAGAGTTGGAACCATTGATTTTATTTGGTTCCAATTGCACTTTTGGGAAATGAACATTCATTTGCTTGGTTGCAACAGTTATCCCTGGTTTCATTTTGCTGAATTACGATGCATTTACAACGATGCATAGAGGGAATGTTCTGACAGTCTTAGCAACTTTTACCAAAAATCAGCGCTAGAGAGTAGCGCTCTGTAAATGTGATCACGGGCGCTTCCAGCTCTGAAAGCGCTGCCTGTGGACACGGGTCTTAAGCGCCTCTTCATCACAGTTACGTTAGCATCAGCAACAGGGCAGAATACTGTAACTAGCTATTCGCTGTGCTCAACGTGTAACGTTATGTTAGCTAGCTTGTGTCACCACGTTATCACAGTTTGAATGAATGTCTAAAGGCGTTACCCAAGACATGAAATGATTCACTTTTCATTAATATAATCAGCATATTAGCTGCTTGCCGTAGGCCTGCCAGTGTTTTTCACCACAACTTTCCTGCCAGTATGGTGATTTCTGATTGCATGACGTCAGCTCCTAGAGCTTCATACTGCTATGATCCTACCATTTGCCTTGTAATTGGCTTTAGCCTGGCAGTGATGTTATTTTTATCTTGTGTTTACCTTGTTATTATTGTCATTAGTCCTCTTGGTAGCATTAGCCTCACCGTTAGCGTTAGCCTCTGTTGCTTTGCGCTGAAATGTCACCGTTTGTATTGATTGGGGGTTTTTGCCTCCGGTGTACCGTCCAGGCGGATAAGGGAGGGCTCCCCGTATGGCCACTTCCCCAACTGGCATCTGCTGTCCGTCATCGTCAAGTGTGGTGACGACCTGCGGCAAGAGCTGCTGGCCTATCAGGTGCTGAGCCAACTGCAGGTAACGCCACCTCCGCCCTCTCTCCCTTCCTTCCTCTTCTCTCTCTCTCTAACCCCATCTGTCTCATTCCCTCTGTCCCTCCCGACTCTCCCTCTCTCCTTACTCAGGCTAAATTCACTAAGTTTGCCCTGATCATACTCCAGCAAGTACCCTCCCTCACTGTACTGCTTTAAATGATGGTTTAATTTTTTCAGAAGGGTGTTTTTCAGAAAAAACACATCTTTTAGCCGACAAGATAATGTTTTGTTTTGTCCGAACCAAGTTGAATTTCGAGTCTGACTTTGCTTAATCTGTGTCTGTGAATCTGTCATGATAATATTTTGTACATTCTTGCACAGACATGTCATGAAGGGTGAATTCAATACAGTTTTGGAAGTTTATGGGGTTGTAGGCTTGTGATTTTCAGGACATTTTGAGATTAACAAGAGAACTTGCATTAGTTCATTCCCTTGCCTGTGCTGAGATGTCGATGTCATGGTTGCTAGAGCTTCAAAGATTTTTGTACGTCTTGATTCCGGCATTTTAAAATGAGCCCGATTCGTTCCACCGCGTTTGGAAAAAGTACCGTTGACATGGACAGCGTTTTCTTCTCTCTCTAACGCTCTCACTGGTTGCCTGCGCCTTCCATCTCCCCCTTCAGTCGATTTGGGAGCTGGAAAGGGTCCCGCTGTGGATCAAGCCCTATAAGATCCTGGTGATCTCGTCAGACAGCGGGATGATCGAGCCGGTGGTGAATGCTGTATCCCTGCACCAGGTCAGAGATGCTTTAGATTAGAGATATTCCAATGGGAACTTACTGTTATGGTTCTTAGATTAGAGATGCACTAAAGGAAGTTGCCATGATGGTCTATAAATTAAAGATGGAACAGCAGTTTACCGTGATGGGCATTAGATTAAAGATGCACCAACGGGAACTTACTGTGGTGTATCTCTAGTCTGAAACCCAACAGGAGTTTAGAGATCCACCAACATAAACTGACTGTAATGTTCTTTAGTTTGAAGATGCACCAACAGTAACTTACAGTGATGGGTTTGAGGCCAGAGATACACCAACAGGAACTTACTGTGATGCGCATTAGATTAAAGGCGCACTAACAGGAACTTACTGTGATGGTGTATCTCCAGTCTAAAGTCCAACATGACCTTATCATGATGGGTGTTGGATTAGAGATTCACCTACAGGAGCTTACAGTAATGTACTTTAGATTAAAGATGCACAAACAGGAACTAGAGTGACGGGTTTTAGACTACAGATGCATGAACAGGAGCGTCGTGGCTAATGCCAGCAAATATTACATCCACTATGTTTTGAAAGTTTGTGGCTTCCATTCATTCCCATGAGCGCTGCGGCTAACGCTGGCGCATGTGACTTGTGAGCAGGTTAAGAAGCAGAGCCAGCTGCCGCTGCTGAGCTACTTCCTGCAGGAGCACGGAGGGTACACCACCGAGCAGTTCCTCACCGCCCAGCGCAACTTTGTGCAGAGCTGTGCTGGCTACTCGCTAATATGCTACCTGCTACAGGTCAAGGACAGGTGAGTTCTCTCTCTCCCTCTCTCTCTCTTCCCTCTCTCTCTCTCTCTCTCTCTCCCTCTCTCTCTATTCCCTCTCTCTCTCTCTCTCTCACTCTCTCTCACTCTCTCATATATGAAGGACTGGTTGATCCTTCTCCCTTTTTTTTTTTTTTCCCTTTTTTTCTTTTTCAGAGTTTTTGAATCCCAATCTTGTTAAAGGTTGTTTACAGTGCTTGTCTGAGCCGTGTTTTTTATTTAATCATGTTGGGTTCTCTCCTTTGGTTATTTCCACTTTGTGTTTTTTTTTTTTTTTTAACACTGCAGGTGACTTTGAAAAGTCAGTTGTATTTATTAGTGTCAGTCTGAGAATCTAACCTGTGTGTCTGTGTCTGTGCGTGTGTGTGTGTGTGTGTGTGTGTGTGTGTGTGTTGGTCTCTCTCAGGCATAACGGTAATATCCTACTGGACTCAGAAGGCCACATCCTGCACATCGACTTCGGCTTCATCCTGTCCAGCTCGCCCCGCAACCTGGGCTTCGAGACGTCTGCCTTCAAGCTCACCAGCGAGTTCGTTGATGTGAGTCTGAGTTTAGACGCATATTGTGTTTTCGCAGTCTGCTTCACGATGTCCGGGACCAATCCCTGAGCCTTCAACCGCTCCTGTTAGGATATTAGATGTTTGTTGCCAAGGACACTAGTCTTTTGTAGGTGTTTATATAATTGTAGTTCATGTGCTTGTAGTGTCAAAATACCTGCATTACAATCGCCATGTACCAGGAAGTTGCGATGGCAACTATTAATGCAAATTCAACTAATCCATGCAAATTTTGCACAGCCTTGCAATTTCACCCAATCAGTGCAACTTTTCCGCATATTTGACCAATCACCTTAGTCCCCCTCGTTCGTGTGCATCATCATGAAGACTGACTCTCTCCCAACAAATCCTGAAGGGACTGATGTATTACAGGAGACCTTTTTAATATTACTGAAATATTTTATTTGAAAACCTCCTCGAAATGAGAATACAGAATATACACAAAGGACAGAGTAACACAAAATAAGACAAAATAAAATACGGACTAGAATGCGCTGACCAGGTGTTTTACCGTGACGCGCTTTTCCGAGTCTGGGACACCGTACCCGTCACTGAAGAGGACACTCCTCAAGGAGTCCACAACCCCACCTTCAGTGGTGGACACGGCGCCACGCAAACCCGACAGGGAAGTTTTACGCGAGTATGCAGCCATGACAGGGCAGTGGCCATCTTTTATTATGTTGTGCATCGAGGTGTCAGCAGTCTGATCAGCCCCGAGCGCCAGATACTTATACTGCAGTGCTACATTAACATCACGAGCAGGGGAGTCGCTACTAAAAATATACCGTCTGTCAGCATTACATTCACTGTGTGTGTCAGGAGTCTGTCATTATTACAGTATTGTACAGTGTCTCATTATTGCCTTCACTTAGTTTTACTGCAGTTTTTCATTATTAGTGTTATACCATTTTCTAATGTTCATTGGTGACTTTTCCTTCCTCTTTCCTATTTCTTTCACCTCCCATTCCCCTCCCTCCATTTTCTCTTTCTCTCGCAGGTCATGGGAGGGCTGGATGGGGACATGTTTAACTACTATAAGATGCTGATGCTGCAGGGTCTGATAGCTGCACGGAAGCACATGGAGAAGGTCGTGCAGATCGTGGAGATCATGCAGCAAGGTAATGCCATTGTGACATCACACTGGCGGGTTAAGGTGCTGCCATTGCAACATCACATCAGGGGATTACGGCACAACCCTTGCGACGTCACACCAATGGGTTAAGGCACAGATCTTATGACATCACACTGGGGATGCGAAGCTACAGGCCTTGTGACATCACACTACGGTACAGCCCTTGTTTCAGCATTGTGACATAACATGGAGTGCTAGTACTGATTTAGTGAAATCAGGGGGGTAAAGGCACTGGCATTGTGACACCATGGGTCAAAGGTCATATGACACATGGTATTCTCATGATGGAAAAATGTTAGAAAGATTTTAGGTTGTTGAATTTAACAAAATGGGAAATAATTACATACAAAAAGCCAGCAAAAAAATGGATGCATTTGATGCGACAGCAGCATGATTCCATGGGTGATTTCTGTTTGGCCAGGCTCCCACCTGCCCTGTTTCCATGGCTCCAGCACCATCCGGCACCTGAAGGAGCGCTTCCACATGAACCACACCGAGGAGCAGCTGCAGGTGCTGGTGGACCAGATGGTGGACGGGTCCATGCGCTCTCTCACCACCAAGCTGTACGACGGCTACCAGTACATCACCAATGGCATCCTGTGAGCGTGCACACATACAGGGCTGCACATGCGCCACCGTGGAGGACTTCCTGTATAAACATGTGCACTCCAGCTCTCATACACACACGCATGCCCACGGAAGCCTGTGAAAACGCATGCATGCGCGCACACACACACACACACACACACACACACGTGCGAGACTGCAGAAGGCCCCGCCTTCTTCCTTACTTCCCTGCCCATCACTGTGTGTGGCCCCTCCCACTCAGAGTGATGCAATTAGACCCCACCCCTCTCAGGGGCACCTCCCACATGAGGATATGAAGAAGCTCATTGGCTGAACAGGCCCGTCTGTCTGTGCCTCGGACTGCCACTCTGACCAGCGTCAGCCTTCCTCCACATCAGCGCATTCGACTCGCTTCACGCAAAAATGGATCCATTTGGAAAAGTCCATTCTGGCTGCGGCAAAATAATGGAGAGGATGTATGTGCTCTCCAAATCTGGATTTCTGTCTTGACTGTAACCTTGACAGCAGCTCTGTTTTTGGGGTTGGAGGTAGTGATGTGGATCCTTCAGAGGTCACCTAATATCCTGGGTGCGAGCAGAACACTGACCCTCTTGAGGAGGAAATGGGTGGCCAAATTAATAGTAACGTCCCCCTGTGGTAGAACTGCTACATTCAGGAAAGCCACTCTGTCGCTTGGCATCGTCAATTTCCTGAAAGACCGATTCAGCCATTAGCCGTGCAATTTTAATTTCAACGCTTTTGTTGTTTTTATTCAATCATCTCTCCGAAATGTTACTTTTGCACAGATTCTCTCTGCGAGTGATCATCCGCGGGATGAGTTCTTCTGTTGAGCAGGTGTACATGATGCCACCAGCAGCCTTCTTGTTTTTGTTTTTTTTTTTTTCTTAAAGGCATACCACTGCATTACATGTGAGCACTTTACGGTTGTGAAACGCAGTCGGTCACATGACTTCCTGACTCTGATGCTGTAAGCTTGAAGCTTGGTAGACAGGAGTTGATGCCAGCACCACTGCTGCTTTAACCATTTCACAATTAATGGGACACTTGTGTCCCACCACATTTGCAAATATGTCCCGGCAGGATATGAGTCCAAGAAACCATTGCATTTGGGCCAGTTTCATACCATAGTCACAAAAATAACATGTATGGGTAAGTGATTCATATTAATGTGTTCAGTATTGAAAGGGTTAACCTGCACCAACCTTTACTGGCAATTCCACGACTCCTGGAAGTTACACCACGGATAGTCTAGAGCAGCGATCATCTATTCGTGCTCCTCGAGGGCCGAGAAATGTTGGTTTTCCGCCTTTCTTTTTCCTGGGTGTCAGTTGTGATGAAATTCCAGCCAATCAGCAGCTCTCAGTGCTCGGTAAATTAGTTATTGGGGAGAAAGAAAACCAGGACTGGATTTGAGTTCAAGGGCCAGATGTAGTGATGCCTTGTCCAGAATAGTGACTCAGCTCTGGGTCCAGTAGGCCGCAGGGGCTGTTGTGGGGATGTCAAACTTCAGTCCTAGACGGGCTACAGTAATTGCTGGTTTTTTGTGTTTCTGCATTAGCGCTTAATCGAAGACACAGATTGGCCAAAGATTCCATGCTCCTCATTCTCAGTGCATTCACTGGCTGCTGATTGGACGAGGAATTCAAAAGCTAGCGAACGGTCTGGTCCTCTGGGACTGGAGTTTTACACTTCTGGTCTTAAGATGTTCAGCAGAACCACCTGATTTTCACTCCTAGAAACCAGCGCTGTGAAATAATCGGGGAAGTCAGTTGGTGTAGTACATACGTGGTCGAAGGGAATACCTGTAGGTCAGGGATCCGCAAATCTGGCCCTTGAATCCAAATCTATCCCTGGTTTTATTTCTTCCTCAGAAGGGCACTGAACAATCAGAGCTGCCCATTGGCTGTGCTGTCACAATACCTGACTCCCAGGTAAAGGGAGGCAGTTCTAGGACATCAAGACTTGAGTCTGATTTGAGAAACGAAACTAGAGATACTCCTGGATTTTGGACCTGAAGACATTACCGGCTGTCATAGAATAGTTTAAAAATCGTGTCCTTGTCTAATTCCTGAGGAATTCTGCTTAACCTCGATGGAAATTGTCATGTGGTTACGGAAAAATGTAGAATTCAAAGAATTCATAAGGATTTGGAAAACACAACCACAGTACCAAGAGAATCAGAGTGCACTTGCATTCGGCGACGTACTCACACATTCCTCCCCGTCGTTTTTGTTTTTCACGATTGGCCAGATGGATGTTTGTCATTTTAAATAATACTACCATGAGGAATTGCGAGGTCAGCGTTATCTCCTTTCTTCCATGAAGGATGGTCCAGTTTACCTTATGCTCTAGGACAGGGGGCCTCAAATCTGGGCCTTGAATCCAAATCCAGCCCAGGTTTTCTGTTATCCCAGGCAAGTAAATGAACAGTTAGTGTTTCTGATTGGCCAGACTGTTGGCACCTGACTCGCTCCCAGGTAAAGGGAGGGTGGAAAACCAGCAGTCCTCTGACCTCGTAGGGTATGATTTGAGGACCAGGGCTCTAGGAGAAGTGTTGAAGCACCTTTCCTGAACATTTTGAGAATTCAACCAGCACTCATCATAGCTGCCAGGTAAATACTTTTGAGTCATTTTCAAAGAGTTGGTGAACCCAGCCGCTGTGTTGGAATAACCAGATAATCAATTAGTTGCTTTTCCCACCGTATTCATCACTGAAGGTTCCAGCAGGTTAAAGAATTTTGCCAGGAAACTGAGAACCCTATTGCAGCTGCTTTGTGATTCTGTTTGCCCCTGAAACACCCAGGAATCACCACCCCTCCGGAAGTGGTCACTCTGGGGGTCAGAACTTAAAAGTCCGACTTTGTTTTACATCCACCCAAGAGCTCCGTCAGCTGATTTACTGGTTAGTTCACCCTCCTAACTGAAAGGCTGTTCAAACGGGAGAATCCAGGTGATTGTTACAACTCACTGGGGCGGATTTTTACTTTCTGAAGTCGGATTGTCCACCTCTGTTAAGTTCACTCAACAGTTACCTCCTCTTCATATTCGTGAGACCAGACAGTGAAGTGATTGGTTGGAATGAAGCCTGTTAAACACCGCATTTGCCCGCGATTGGGAACCACCAGACCCGTCGTGAAGACTAGCTGGAAACTAACGCCTCTAGTGATCTTATCAAATGCCGGAGGGAGATGGTAACGTTTGTGACGTCCTTCGACCCGTTCGCTATGCTTGCAATTCCTTTCTGCAAATGGAACATACCTCATGTATATATGAGGCAGAGGTTAACAAAAGCACACGATGAAACGCTCGTCATTTCAACCGGTTTTTCCTCAATGAGTGGAGGAAAGAGGGGTAACTGTTACGGCCAAAACCTGTACCGCTGCGGAACTGGACGTGAAGTCATTGCGCTGCTGCAGAAGTGAAGTTCCAGCGAGTTAAAGCCTTTATAAATCCGCGTACCTCCTGAAGTATAAAAGAAAGGAAAATACGGACATGAAATGCTTTTTGAACGTTTTGTTAAGTTTGGCGATCATGACTTTATGGAGGAAACTACGTCGACGTTTGAAGCCACTACATAAGGACTGTTGCGAATTTCATGCCGGAAATGCAAGACGTTTTTTTTTTTTTAAACAACCTTGAGGACACGCAGTTATTGCTCGTGAAAATGTCCCGAATAATACTTGAAAAAGGGTTATGTAGCTGGGGTCTTGAGTTATCTAACATAAGAGACTGGCCAGAGAGCAACATGTACAACAAGCTAAAAAAAAAAAAAAAGTCATGGCCTGAAATTTTGGTTGCAGCCTTTCTTTGCGATGTGTACTTCAGTTATTTTGTTCATTGTTTTAGGGTAAGGATTTTTGATAGTTGTCCTTTGCCACTCGTTCCTATCACCAAAACTTCGAATAGCCTTTTCTGCGACCTGGAGTGCCCTCGCATCTCTTTCGTCGTTTTGTTGTCTGAATAGAAGTTCTCAGAGACGGCTTATGGACCGTGTAAGTCGATTTTTTCACTCTGTATCACTGCATTCCAAGCACAACCATCGTCCCTGCTTGTTTAGACTGGGACAGCGGTCATCGTTCTGAAATCATTTTGACGGCCTTGGGGGACGAGCCTTACATTTTCCTTCTTTTTAAACGAAAGGGACATTTATACGCCCTGAGATCAATTCATTATTTTACTAATACAAAAATCACTACACCTGAGAGTGGTCTTTTGGACGAAGTGCTCACCCGCACTTGGAATTCCAGGCTAGCGGGTTTTATACATGTAGGCCTATTTCCGCCGTGCTTCCTTGAAAATGAACTTGGGCAGATTTGCCCTCCTGTTTTGATTGTGATGGTGGACTTTGTCTTTCACATTTCTGTTATGAATGTGTGAAATTGTGGGGAAACTTACTTATTGTTTACCTTAAATAGACGGTTTTCACTTCTTTCAAATCATGAGCGTATTACCTTGGTTGACGGTTGAAGGATACTGAAGTGAATGTTCTTACGGGCCCGATTACAGCTTTTTGTTTTTGCATAATTATGGCGCGTTGCCTATGGTTGTGATCTCAATCGCAGACTGTATACTACATGCTACTTTTCATCATTGAATACTGCGTAGTAGCCAGTATGTGACGACAATCGTGTCGTATTATAATCACGTGACAATAAGGTCACCGGAGTCCCGACGATCCATTGACCGCATTCAGACTTGTACTTCACCACTATTAAGACTGCTTAAGCTGGGTACTGTGAAATTTGGCATGTTTTTTATGTCACCGGGGTATCTTTGGAAAACCTTTGGTAATTTTCTTGTTGATCACATACTGATTGTATAATACTTGTCACTTTTGGCCACTATCAGTATCAGAGTGGGAAGCAGTAGGCGTGCTGGAGCACTGACGAAGCCAATCACAAAGGACTGTTGTGGGAACTGCCTCTGGATTGGTCCTCTTCAGTCAGCGACTATCGGCACGTTTGCTGCATCAATTTTACGTAGGCTGTGCGAGTCGCCACATCAGCGTAGTCTTTCACAGTTGCACAATTTTAACTTTAATTTATTGTGCACCACTCTCGCATACTGGATTTCGAAATGGTCGATGTGCCAGAAGAGTGGTGCTCAGCTCTGTATTCCCTGTGTATGCTGGTTTTTGTTCCAAACGCAATTTCAAATGTAGGATTTCAGCAAGTTGTTTGGTGCATCTCATGTTTAGACTAAAATTATCCAGGCATGCAGAGTGAGCATGTGTTTATTTATACATTTTATTACTTGTCTGTTGCAAGTAATTTCAGTTAATAACACTTTTAACAGATCAAATCAGACTCTGAGAAAATAAGTTTGCTCCAAATTAGTTTACTGAGCACAAGTGCTCTCCAGTAGTTATTTCCAAATGTATTGCTTGAACTGGACATGGATCTAACAAAACAGGTTTGATGCTTTATCATTTGCTTGCTTAATGGTTAGTTTTGCATCCACAGTTTCACCATTCAAGAACCTACGGATTCTTTCATTTAATTGGTTGCATTTTTTCCCTCACTTTTTAGCTCACTTGGTCCAAAGGACCAAAGGGAGCTTATAGGATCATGCGGCAGCGTCTGGTTCCGCGTTAACCTTATTCTTCTTCTGCTGAACCGCTAAAGGGATCAGTGTGAAGTTTGGTGGAGAGGAACATAGATGCACAGATTAAAATTTGTTTTACGCATCAAAACTCGACATCAGACACGGCCGGCAGTCGCCCATATTTAAACCTGCTCTATATCAAGCCGGAGAGCATTTTAGAGCAGCTAGAGTGCTGAAAAATTTGTACACATACTTTTGACGAAAAGCTTGGCTCAAAATTCTCTACAATACCGTTCCCTTGAGTGACACACTTATGCCTAATGGCTGACTGGTTAACGTATGAGTATATCATGCTGGGTACAATAATCTGGTGTCTGGGGCTTGGTATTTCAGTGGAGCTGCATTATGAAAAGAGCGATGAGCGATGAGCTCATGATAAAACATCAAACCACGATACAGAATTTTGCTTGAATTCTTTTCCCTACACAAATGTACAAAAGGTGACTTCACTTTCCAAATGTGGGACCCAAGTATAAAAAAAAAATGCTGTTTATGAGCTGACTTAACACTAAAGCCTGAAATAAACCAAGAGGGCAACAATGCATGTGGCACTATTTTTATGTAGTTGTTGCCAAAATATCACAATGTGGATATGGAATTTTTATTCTTGATGGCATGCATGGTTTTAAGAGGATAATTAGCTGCTCCAAACATTAAAGGCCTGTAATTTAGACAAATTAGCTGCTTGCTTACGTCCCATGATCGCATCTGTGGTTGGAACTACAACTGGCATACACAGGGGTGCCCCAGAACCGTGTGGAAAACATGACTATCAGCTTTAATTTTGGAGCATTTTCATCCGTATTTTGGGAACAATGTGGGAATGTAAGGCCTGTTAATACAGTGCATATGTGCAAATATGCATGAACAGCACAGTTGCCTACTATTGAGTATTCAACTTGTGTACTTAGACGCCAGGAAAGAGTTTCCTTTGTGGCCAGATTATACTGGTCAAGAGGATGTCAATATTTGGATTAAGAGCAGCAGGTTTTTTTTTTTTTTAGAAGAAACGTTTTTAATAGTTAGGTAATTTAAAATAATTTTCCTGTGACATTCAGGGTACAAAATATGAACTTGGAATGCAACCACTTAATGGGAAATTTTTCATTTCATCCCTGTTTTGTCATTGTTTGCTTAGAACGTGGTTGGTTCTGATTGGCTTATAAAGCCAGTAGGACCGATGGACCAACCAAATGATGTATTTAAATGTAAAAAAGCTCCTTAACTTACCTCAAGGGCAGATACTGTTAATATTGTGGGATTGCCCTTTTTAAGTTCTGCATACTTGTATATATAAATTTTTTGTCTTTTTTTAACTGCTATATGAAGGACCATCTCTTTACTTTAAAACTCTACTTGTGAATGTTTTCTTTGTATAATAAATCTAACTTTGCTCCAGACTGACCCAAGTGTTTCTCCCTGTGTCACTTAGAAATAGGGCTGCAACGATTACTCGGGTAACTCGAGTAATTCGAGTACAAAAAATAATCGAGGCAAATTCCTTACCTCGAGGCTCCGTTTAATTAATGTCACGTTACTCTTCATTTTAATTTGTGTATCATCGCGGCATTCTGTATATGTTAACTATAGCGCTGTTCAGATAGGCCATATCCCTGTTTCAATATACACATAGAAATAACATTTATAAATGTAACGTTACAGTGACGGTCCGTCGGCAGAAACACAGGGCCAGCAATAACCTCACCTTTCACTTGTTAATGACAGACACCTCTCGCAGTTTACCTCCCCAATTAAAAACAGTTGCTCAGACTGATTGCTGGAACCGATGAGAATCTAATATATTTTTGAAAGCCTTGTTATACATTGCACTACGAATATATACGGCGTTTACTTCCGCACATCAATGACGATGGAAAATATCAATCGCCTACGTCTTTATAATTTCTGGATTTGCGTAAATTAGTTCGCGAGGTTAATTGAGCAACAAGTCAGGAGAATCCGTTCTCTCGTCTGAATGTAGTGACAGCTCAAGTGCGTTGTTAGACGCACAGCTGAGTGATAACAACGAAAGTAATCGCCGCGAAGTCAGCGAAAGTTCCAGATTTTCTGCAGATTGTCATCCTTGCGGAGTCACATCAATTACATCAACATGGCCAACAGATAATCGCTTTGTCATTCGTTAATTATTACATGTCATGCATTGGCGGTAGCTGTTCAGTTAATAAACTGATTGTTAATCAGGCAAACCTGATCGCAACAGCACATCGTCAATACTGCAGCGCCTAAAAAGAAAACGCCCTCACTTCACCGTTACAAAGTAACATTCATTTAAGATTGATATTAACACTAGCGCCTGTTAAAACGTACAGTATTCATAGCCTGTGGTGTTAGTCTGTAGTAACGAGGCATGGAAGTCACTCACGTCAAGCGCAATTTTAAAAAAAGGGGGGGGCGGGGCGTCTAGGTTACGCATAGCCTGTTGGTGTCCGCAGATAAACTTGTATTAAACACCTTTTTTGTCATGTCAGTTCATACTTGTCAGACTAGTAATGCGGCTGTCCACACCAACACTGATACACACACAGGTACACATACAGTATAGTTCATATATGAGGTGAAGAGTTTTGTTCTTAAGCCAGCAATGGTTTAAACTTTTAAGTTTTCATTGAGAAGTTCGGTGTTTTGATTTTTTTATACAGGGAGAGCTAATCTTTCTCTCTCTCTGTCCCCTTTCTTATACACGTTTGCCAAATTCAAACCAATCGGCTTAATTCTTGTGCCTAATGGTTTAGGCTGCTTTGGATTGTTGACTGAAATGCTGAATTTTATTACCACTTTGAATGGCTGACTGCTGAATTGTCCATCCATCCATTTTCTATACCCACTTATTCCTCACTAGGGTCACGGGGCGAGCTGGAGCCTATCCCAGCTGACTACGGGCAAAGGCAGGGACCACTGCTGAATTGTATTTAATTTTTTATTTACATAGCAAAGATTTATTTTTATTGTCTTAGATGAAGATTGTTTTATTGGCTTAGTTCTTAAGCCAGCAATGGTTTCAACTTTGAAAGTTGTTAAAATAAAAACCTTTTTCTGAGGAAAAAAACCGCAATTGTTTGTTCATTTTAGAAGGCCTTTCATATTCCATTGTACAAAATTTATTTAATTGTTTAAAAACAAAAAAGTAAGATTCGTTAGATTACTCGATTACTCGTAGAAATAATCGACAGAATACCCGATTCCAAAAATACTCGATAGTTGCAGCTCTACTTAGAAACACACCAACTTTTTTTTTTTTTTTTTGAAATTTGTACAGAGTTTCCGGTTAAAAAGCAGATTTTAAAAACAGGGGAGCGGGGGGGACAACCTAGTGGAATTTCACTACAGGGAAACCAGTTCTTCAACGCTGGAGTTTAAGTCTGAGAAACTCATCCAAGATTTCTCCTCGTTGCTAACAAATGAGCAGAACACTCCTGGGGTTAAATTTATGCATAATTATGTATATAATTGAGATCCTGGATAATTAAGCCTTAAGTGTCATTCTCCCAACTAGTCTCCATAACCATGGTAACAATGGTCTGTCAATCAAAAGAAGTTATTTTCTTGAACTCACTAAAGTGGGTCTGTGGAGGGAAAGCATTCAGTACAGGGGTTAATGGATGTGAATTTCATAGCTCTAATGAGAGAAAGTCATGTTTATCCGTGTCCCGGTAAGCCTCAGCAGTGTAGATACTGTACTGCTAAATATACTGCTCAAAAAAAACAAATAAAGGGAACACTTAAACAACACAATATAACTCCAAGTGTTCCCCTTATTTTTTTTGAGCAGTATATTTGCTGGGTGCAAACAGGTGTTCAAATTCAGTGGTAATCCCACGCATGCCAATTTGGCATCAAGCCACACGATAAATAATGACAAATGAAGACATACGCAAGGACTTTCATATTTCTTTTTCCTTTTATTTAGATGAAATTACAAATTAAATATAAAGTAAGGTTGCGAGGTGAGGCGCGTTTTAGATAATGCAGCAAACACTTCCCCGGCTACTGAAGACGCGCTGGGACGTCGGTTGGCTGCTGTGTACTTCAAGGACAAAGTTTTACATTTGTTATTCCAATTAGAAGGTAAAAATAACATTAACAAACAAGCCTCAACAAGTTGAGGAGCAAGGCTCCTTACTGCGATCTGCAAGAGTTCCCTGACACCTCCCGCAATCCCTCACCACCACCACCTTAAATTTTAAAATTCTTACAAAATGATTTCAAGTTATCTTTGGACACAGCTACAGATGTACAAAGGAACGGATACAGAATGCTAAAGTGCCCAACAGAAAACCTCCTTTAGTCAATACGCTTAAACATTTGGAACAAGACTTCAGCGTTTTTACTCTCCTTCAATTCCGTCCTCGTACCAGGGGGGGAGCTACTAGCAAGGAAAAGTATATTTCACACCGTTTCATTGGAACTGTGTATATTACTTTGACAAGTAAATTCATAAATATGTTAGAATTAGTCAAGAGGCCAATTTTCATCAGCAGCAGGAGGAGAAATTAGCAGTGTGAAAGAGCCCATTGTGCCTCAAAGATAATCATTTTAGAAGGTAGCCCCACAGGCAAGAGCCCACAAAGAAACTTCCTTCCCTTCAGAAGCACAGCGTAACTCCACTGCATGTGCCAGCACCACGCAGCAAGGAGGAAATATTCTGCGGAGTCCAACTTACTGGACAAGGGCCTGAAGTACAGTTCTAGGGACGGGCAAAGATCATCCCAAAACAAATGCAAAAAAAAAAGGTTTGAGGTCAATCAGTTTTTGTTGTGTTTCGTAAATAAAGCTCGTTAGCAGGGTTAACCACAGAATACACTAGGGGCGTGGCTTCTGTGCGTCCTCCCTGGTTTGGCCACAGCAGGTTGACCCAAAATGGCAGCTCAAAACCAAGATCAGTTCTGGAATCCCCATCCCATCTTCATGGGGCAAGGGATGGAGGTTAAAGGAGAATTCCCGTGTGAAATTGACTTGGGGTGTATGGAAACATGATAACGAGTACGAATCTTTATCGAATACCTCACCTCCATACGCACACAACATTTCGAAATAAATGGCTTTTTAGCCGAAGCTCCCAACAGGCTTACAATGGTAGTGAATCAGGCGTAGCGTTGCCATGCAAAGAAATCGCAATTTTTTTTACCCGGAGGGGCCCGGAGGGGTATTGTCGTCACTTGAGTGTCCCTCCATGATTTTGTCCAGGTCAGTACTCAGCAACTAATTCTCGCAACTTCACCAAATTAGGCATGGTAACTCACGATGACCCATAGATGTGCAACGTCAGATATATAAATAGATTGCAATCTGTTCCCCTATTCTTCCTATTTGTTCATGCTGGTCAATCGACTTATTGTAAGTTTCAAGATGGAGGCAAGTGGAAACTATCTCGAGGTACTGTTTGCATAAATAGTTTTTTTTTTTTTTTTGCGTAAAGTTCTCAGTGCCTCGTTTTAAATGTCAGGGTCCTCGAAATTCTACCAATGAAGTGTGGAGCTACCTTGAGCCTTGTTAATGATAGAAAAAATAGCGATTTCTTTGCATGGCAACGCTATGCCCGATTCACTACCAAGTCTGTTAGGAGCTTCAGCTAAAAAGCCATTAATTTTGAAATGTTGCGTGCATACGGAGGTAGGGTATTCGACAAAAGTTAGCACTCATTATCATGTTTCAATACACCCCAAGTCAATTTCACACCGGAATTCTCCTTCAAAGAGAAAAGAAAAAAGGAGGGGCGTTAACCTGTCAGTTTCCATTGCGATCTATGAGTGTCCCACAGTTTAAGTTGGCAGTGAGGAACAGTGCACATCCCCCCCCCCTCCTGTTTCACTTGTACAGACATCACTAATTGGTCCCTGTTTTGTCGCACTTTTGGTATGTCGACAAGCATGGCAAATGGGTATCCAGATCAGTCTATAGCAGAGCCATTTTGGATTCAAATACTTCTCTGCGCTCAAATAATTTCCCCTTACTCAACTGAGCCCACCGGGAAAAACACTGAGTAAGAATATGGACTTTTTGGAGAACACGTCAGAGGAGTTCAAAGAAACAGCAGAGGCCATTAAAGCACAGAGAAGTATCTGAATACAAAACAGCCATATAATCGATTCAGGTCAGGTGGGAACAGGTGTTTAAAGGGGCAGGAAATTAGGGCTGTGTCTGAGGTGGGAGATATCAGAAAGGGGCGAGTGTATGACTCGCCCCTCCCCCCTACCCTCCGAGGAGCAATCGGGCTCCAGAGGAACCAAAGCTCCGAAAACAAGAGGAAGTAAGGGGGCAGTGCCGGACTGCAGCAGTGGCAGGGACTGTGGGATGGGCTATAGGATTGTGCAGTCAGAGTCCTCCTTCTTGTCGCCACGCCGACTGCGTCCGCCCTGCTGGGAGGGCACCGTCCCTCTCGCCTGCTTGGAAAGGAAAGGGAAGCGAGTCAGACGTGTGTGATCAGTCTCACACAGAGCAGGGCAAAAGTGGGTACAAACATCTCTTTCACGCGAGACCTCGCCCCTTCAAGCTAGTCCTACCGGGCTTTTCACACAGCCAGGGGTGCATTTCACGAAATCACAGATGCCGTCTTGCATAGTTCATTCACAGTCAATGGGTCCAACTATGTAAGTTGCTGACTTAGTTAGCCACTACGCTTTTGGGAAATGCACCCCAGATTAGAGTTACCTGGATAATGGCACTGAGTGGGGCCTGGCCACTGCTTTTTTTAATGTCCGTATCTGATGCACACTTGGGGGTTCTGGTTTAAATACCTTATTCTGTCATTGATCCCGATCTACAATCCCGCGCTTAGCTTTACTTAAATGCACTCCCCATAAACGTACCAGTTTAAGATGCACTAATGTACTGATTCTGGCGACCTCTGGTGGACTGACGTAACAATGCAATACCTGCGATGCACGTGACTGGCCAGCAGGGGGCGGCTGCTGCTGCTGCTGCTGCTGCTGCTGGTACTCTTCCTCCTGCAGCTGCCTCGCGAGCTCAAGATCGCTGAGGGGCCCCGAGGCCACTTCCTGCTGCTGCTGCAGGGACATGGCAACCAGGTAATCCTGCAACACACAGATGCAGAGGTATGAGCCCACTGAAAAACACAAGCACTCAAAACCACACCTCTTTCATACACTTCAATCCTAACAAACAAACATTAAGAAAAGCACACACACTTTCAAACTCATTCAAGCACAAAAAACCCAACTGGGCCTGATCCAGTCCACAATATTGCTCAACTTCAAATAATTACTTAATTAGCACAGCCATATCCATCAATCCATTATTTAAGCCCACATAGTCCGGCTCAGGGTTGTTGGGGGACTGCAGCATGTCCCAGAATGCACCTGGACGAAAGGAGGAACACACCCAAGGCAGTTCTGTAATCTCTAATCTCAGTCGCATCTTGAACAGACATAATTATGCACCAACTGAAGACCGCCAGAGTTTCCTACAGATAATGAAAGCAGTTAATCAAGCAGGCAGAAAACTAAAACCAACTGCAGTCAGAACAGGAAACAGCAAGCAGATTAGCCCTCAAGGACCAGAGTTGAGCACTTTGCCCCAGAACTGGATCAAACTCGTGACTCCCAAGGAAAGCAATGACATAATATCCCAAACCCCAATCAGGCAGTCGCAATTCAATAGCCTTCCCAAACAAAAGTTTCACTCGGTATTGAGTCGGACAAGAAGTGTACTACTACGGGTTGAGTAGAAAGACCATCATCATTTCTTAGCCTCCTCATTCTGTTGTCACTAAATCTGATTTTCTGAGGTCTAATTTCATGGAAAATAAATGAATCTTAATGGCCCAGAAGGGGTGTTTGGCCAATTACACCAAACAGCGCATTGAGGAGCCATAGTGCCCCCGCCTCTCAGGATCCCCAGCTACAGAGGCTCCGCCCACCTGGTCGATCTGCTGCTGCTGTTGCTGGGGAGTGGGCGTGACCCCCGGGGCGGGGGGCGGGGCCAGCGGGGCGGCCCCACTGCGCTGTGGGGGGTGACTCAGGCGGAACTCCGAGTCGCAGAAGTTTCCGTCTCCCTCCACGTTGTGCAGGCTCTCCCACACCACGCTCTCCTCCGCCAGGAAGCCCTGGTCCGTCACCAGCAGGTACAGGTGACCCTGTGCACCGGGAAGGGTCAAAGGTCAACTGCAGTCTGCCTTCACTCAAACAAGAGCCCCTTTCAGTAGGCCATGCACTACACAGTTCTTGGTTTCCAGCAATGGCCCTGAGGTCAATTAGTTAATCAGGCCCATGCGCCGCCACCATTTCACCCACAGATTAGAATGCAAACAAACTTTTACTGCGAGAACAAGTTAACAACTGATGCTTTAAAAAAAATTTTTTTTTAAATTCTACAACACCTTTTTTTCCACTCAAAAATGCATCTTAATGCGCCTCACGGATTGCGTGTGTGTGTGTGTGTGTTGTGCGATGTGGAGGGTCGTCAACACAAAGACGTGCCAACTCGCAAAAAGTAGCCAGAGTATCAGGCGGAGTTAACGGTCAGGCTAGGCTAAATGGCTACATTGCTAAGGCTCAAGCAGTTTAGCGAGCCACAGGCTAAATCATAGAGCTGAGAATAACAGTAGAGCGCACCCTTTCTTCCATCGTCTCTGGCCGCCATGTTACAATGGTAAATGCCAGGATTATGACATTTGCTTCTTCCATTTCCGACCCTGGACTGTAACAGTTTTTGACCCCAAACTCAACAATAAACTTCAATTTCATATTTCTTTGGTCAATTATATCAATTCGATGATTTAACTGGAGTAGCAGATCCTACTTTGTCATTTCAAGTGATTAAATGTACACCATCATCCATGATGGTTACACAGTGGATGTATTTGTGACAGACAACTGATGCCCCAGGAGACAAAAAAGCATTTTATAAGTTTTAATCAAAAATAAATTTAAGAAAATCAGTTTTTTGTCCAATATCGTTCGCTTCAGTCAGAGAACACAAGCATTCATCCACGATCTACATAATTATTTGCATTCTGTGATACTAAATTGCTCTGAAACAAAGTTCCACAATTGGTGGTCGGGGGATGTGGAGTTTAAAAACATTAAAAATGGTCTTTTGCATTGTAAAAACCAATAAATTAGAATGAAAATTCAGATGCCAAATCGAGACAAAAGTCCAGTTAATAGTTGTCGTTAGGCACGTTTACCAACGTAAGATGGCTGCCTCCCTGGATATTTTCCGCCGTAGTCGGTCCGCTCTAATGTTGATTTCTGCTCTATGAGCTAAACCCCATTCTGAACAGACACTCCCCACACAAAACTTGACCCCTGGGACTCGGGGCCCCGTCAGCAGCAGGGAAAGGTGCCCTAAGGGTCCCAGGGGGCTGCGGGACCTTGTGTTTGATCATGGTGCTGAAGTGGTTGTTCCGGAAGAAGACGGACAGCTGCCCCTCCGTCGCCGCGCCGTTCAGCTCGCACAGGCCATGGTACGAGAGCTGCGTTGCCGTGGACTCCAGGAACTGCTCAGCAACCAGGGCTGTGGAGAGACAGACAGGAGGAGTGAGCGGAGGACAGCGTGATTGAGGCAGGAGGGGTAAAGAGGGAGGGAAGAGACCAGGGAGGATAATTGAGGAGTGAACAAGTGAGAGAATTCAGGACTGGATGCAGATAAGGAAGGAGAGAGACAGTGAATGAGTGAGAACAAGGGGGGCCACTAAGTGAGTGATGAGTCGATGAGGGGTGAAGGATAGGCCGAGGGAGGAATGGGAACAAGCGAAGGTGTTGTGTATGAGTATTTAATGGAAAGCACTGTATATCATTTGTAAATGGAGATTTGTAACATGCTGTTTTGCTGCCTTGCTGGTCAGCAATTTTTGTTCATCAGCACCCTCTGGTGGTGTTTGTAGCAAAACATGATCTGATGCAATACCACTTCTTTGTGAAGAAATAGACTAGTGCTTTCCAGAGGTTTCTGGCTTCTTCTTGCCTGGAAGGGGCGGGATCACCCAGGAATCCAGTAGATCTTTCCAGAATGTTGCTAGCCTATATAAATGCTGTGATTTTGGTCACCAGGAGCAGATTTTTTTTTTTGGCAATAGAGTTACATAGTGGCATTAGAGCGTTACTATAAGATTAAACAGTGGATTATTTGTAGAAGTTCTTTTTTTCAATCAGTGAAGAATAAATTTGTTTAAGTTGTCATTGCTGGTTTTCTTTGTTGTGATTTTCAAGTCATAACAAGGGACACTTAAAGATATCAGACCAAAAGAAAACAGGACCAGGAGGAGAGAAGGTAGAAGTTTGGGGGAGCGGGAGATGTGAAGGGCAAGCGAAGGAGAGAGGGAGAGGAAAAGGAAGGAAGGACGCAGGGGGAATAGGTGGGCAAGGAAGGGAGATGGAGAGAGACAGAGGCGAAGAGCCCTCTGTGAGTCAGCATTATTCGTCCGTCTGTCCCTGTTCTGCCCACGTCTCCTTACGTCCGCTCACCCCGCCAGCTCTTGTCCACCAGGTTACCTACACAAGCCACTTCTGGGGGACTTTTCTGGCCCTCTGCCCACTTTTGTTGCCAGTTCCGTACACTTCTACTCAACTTCTACACGCCAAACTGACAAGAGCAAACACCTTACAACTCGGCCAACTTGTGTCGTGTCTGGTGTCCTAATGTCCCAAACCTGATTGTCCGACAAAGGTGGTCATGTAGACCTTCTTCAAAAGAAATGGCTGGTGTCTCGAATAAAGACCGAGCCAACCGCGTGGCCCCTTACCTTCGCTGACCCGGCTGCTGTCTTGAGAATGCTTGTCGTTAATGATCTTCTCCACCAACTGGTTGTAGCTCAGCTTCCCAACAGCCGTAGCCATCTCTACGCTCTGATTGGTCACAGCGTGGAGGGGGAGGGATAGAAAGAATGATTTACCAAGGCACTGGGCCAATTACCCAGGGACACTGTGAACAATTGACTTCCTGCCCAACACACATCCCACCTCCTGAGTAAAAGGGCAATTTACCCACCACTGCACTGGGATTCAGAATGCATCAGAAAATGATGCACTGATGTAAATGAATTTAGCAGTCTTTGTCCTCCATTTATCCAGTATGTTTAGGTACAAATCAGCAGAATACCTCTAAAGAAGACACTTTGAAATACAGAACAGGCATTTTCATGATCTGTCTGCAAACTCATCCAAGACTTACATGCAGAATATTTTCCTTTGTAGCAAGTTTCCTCGTTTTAAATTTTAATTTCGACTGTGTCCCTTTACAATAGCCCATCCAGTCACTCATACATATTTGTCCCCTTACCTGAGGGTCGACCAGCCAGCCGTGGTACAGCGGGATGTCCAGGAGGTCGAACACAATGCACTCGGGTGTGTACTCAAAATCCGACACCCCTGTGAATCGCACATTCACGTCCAGGCCGGTGGAGAGCTTAGGCAGCACCGCCATGGCGTCACTCATGTTCTAGAGGAAAAACAACATCACAATAGTCAGATGACTAAAATGACTGTTCCGGACTCCAAATTAAAGTTTGTATAAAATTCCACTGAATAAGCGGACCGTGAGTGTGGATACCACTGTCGACACTACTGGACGCCATCTTGAAAAGCAAGGAGTGACTGTTCACAGATGTACTCGCTCATCTTTGCAAAACCAAACGTAGCATAATTGTTCAAGAGGAGAGAACTTGCCAGCTATCGCACAACCCCGCAATCTTGATCATGCCCCAGGCGCACCCAAGATACTTCCCTTCCCTCCATCAAGACTGGACTGGAATACGTTGGAGAACTAGGCAACGAATAGCTATGGATGAGCTCACTAGCTAGCAGAGTAATGTTAGCACTTATTTTCTGAACCAAACTAGTGCTATTCATCAGATGTATACTTTGATGCAAGTCAAAAACAGCCTTAAAGACAAACATGGCCACGTCCATGAACTGTCATGTACTACTAAGCAACTCCAACAGGCTTCCAAGGACACCAGTGCACTGAAGTTTGTTGCCAGTACGGTTTCCCAATGCCTGGATAGGCTTATTGAGTTAAATGGATTCAAAAGTTTTTATTTCTTTCTATGGTTTTGTCTTTGGTGTGAAAAGGCCTTCAGAATAAAAATTAAGGAAGAAAGATCCAGTCATCACCAACCCAAACCTATTTTCAGCACAGAATGAATAACAAGATTTCATAGGCATGGGCACATCAGGTAAGATGAATCTTCTCGCTTGAAGCAGCAAGCGCTCGGTAAATTGGTATCGGTTTATAAGCGATCCTGAATGATGGAACTTTACATGAGTACATTCGCCATCTATAACTCAAATCACAGTAAAGCAGTCTTACAGATGAAGTAGATGCACAGAGCAGGAGACTGTCAGTTTATCCAGCTGCTGCCGAACTAAACAGGTTTGCACCGCTTCATAATGCACGAACCTGCACTCTGAACTTCTGTTCTCTGAAAAAACAGTCTTCCAAAAGAACTGGTTTCACAAGGACATGAAAACAAACTTAAGTCTCGACATTAAGACACAGCCCAGTTCTTAATTTATCTTGATGGATTACACAACTGCTCCACTTGGCTTCCAGTGATGCCACTTCCTGCCTGACAGCATACAAGACAACAGAGTTTGCGAACACACTTAGACGGCCTCCCCAAGGTATACGTGCAAGGACTGAAATTACAGTGCCACAAGAAAGTACTTGCCCCTTCCTAATTTCTTCTATTTTTGCGTATTGTCACACAAATGTTTCAGGCAATCAAACTAATTTTAATATCAAACAAAGATAAACAGAGTAACTGGGGAAATTAATGCAGTTTTTAAATTATTGTTTAATTTCTTGATGGCAAAAAAAAAAAAGTTACCTGACCCTACCTCGCCCAAAGTATAAAAAAAAAAGTAAGTGCCCCCTCAATTGCTAAATCAACCAATAACACAAATGTATTGAATAGTTCGGTTCAATTTCAGTATGCACACTCGGGCATGACTGCTGCCAGCTCTGCGGACTCTAAACATCACTAAAATAAAACCTGCTTGGCAAAGTGAAGTAGGCTAAAACCAGCATGTGATGCCACAATCTAAAGTTCAAAAACTGATCTGAAACAAAGTTGCTGACATCCATCAGTCTGGAAAAGGTTACAAAGCCATTTCTACGGCTCTGGGCCTCCAGCAAACCACAGTGAGAGCCATTATCTGCAAATGGGGAAAATTTGGAATGGTACTGAATCTTCCCGAGTGCTCAACCAATCAGAATTCCTCAAAGATCACACTGACAACTCATCCAGGTCAGCGGAAAACACCACTGCAGACCAAAAAGAACATAAAGTCCAGTCTCACGTTTGCCAAAATATTTCATCTTGATGACACCAGGACTTACAGTATTACATTCCTTGGACTGAGGAGTCATAAGTGGAACATATTAGAAGACAAGGGTCCCGTTACATCTAGTGCAAAACTAACACAGCATTCCATAATAAAAATATCATGCCATCAGTCAAACTTGGAGGTGGTAGGGCTGCTTTCACTCGAGTGACTAGCCCTAATTGATGGAACCATGCACTCTGCTCTCCATCAGAAAATCCTGAGGGAGAATGTCCAGCCATCCCAGTTTGAAACCTAAAGCACTCAAGCGCAGTATGGACCAAAACAAGCCCACCTCTGAATGGCTGAGAAGAGAAAAATGAAGGATTTGGAGTGGCCTTGTCAAAGTCTGACATAAACCTGATTGAGATGCAATGGCATGACCTTAAACAGGCAATTAATGTTTGAAAAACGTAAAATGTGGCTGAATTAAAGCAAATCTCCATTAAACAGTACACAAAAATAACTCCACATTGATGTTAAAGACTCATTGGCGGTTATCACAAATGGTATCGTACAGGCCAGCAGATACTGCCTAATAGGTTGGGTACTATCATCAACCTCATACTCTGCCGAGACAAGCTTCGCAGTAGGCAGGCAGCCGAACCTACACACGTATGCCTAGAGTCTGCCAAATGCGCGACGTAATATAGTCCGAATTAGGCCTATGCACAGTTGTGAGTGCGAATTACATTTTATATGCGGATTTAATAGATATAATACGTTGTTGCGTTGCTGCGTTGTTGTTGGTAATCGCTAATCACTAATCCGTGATAATCGAGGGTGGTCTGAAGAAGAGTAGACGATATCCAGCAGCGGCTGAAGAATTACTTGGAAAATCTCAGTATACATGTACCGCTGTTCTGAATAAAACAATGTGCTACATACATGTGGATTGTAATTTTGCATTTGTTTCAGCCTGTTTACAGTTTCATCATTTCATCAGGTCATGTGGTAGAGGGAGAAAACTCATGTTATGTTTGCTGTTTAATAGCTTTCTGTTTGACGATGTTGGTTTATTCTTAAACATTTATAGTGTAAATGCACCGTGGAATGTTTTCTATGCAAGTCTCATTACATCATAAATAAAGCAACGAATCTATCGATTCACATGTCAAATTATATTTAAAGCGATGCCTTGTTGCCAGAGATGCCAAGTCTCACGCATCCGGCGTATGTCTCACGCATCTTTTAGGCTTATTCACCTTAGTCCGCAATTATTCAATGAACGCTTATTAATTAGATTCTCACATGGAATTAAAACCTCGTGCATTGAAGTTTCAGTTTCGCTTGCGTAAAGGTGCACCTCACCACAAGTAACATGGAAAGCGATTACGACTCCGGACTTCCTGTGTTTCTCTTTACTCAGGGATTGGAAACAATGCCTGTGTTTCATGATCGTTTAAATTGTTTTAATGAAATAAGACCATTTGAAACGTCTTTATGCAATTCCATTGCTTATACTCCCTCAGTAAAGACAAGCGTGAGAATTCCCGAGTCATAATTGATTTCCGAGTCACTAGCGGGGAAATTAATAGTAATGCATATGAAACTGATCAACTTCATGCACAATGACTTAAATTCCCAGAGTGAATTTCTTCAGTGCCGTTAATAGAATAATTGCTGACTTCAGCACAGGAACGTGAATGCCCGAGACTCATGCCTAACGCGTGAGACTTATTATCTCTGAAATTGTTGTAGTATCCTGAAATCGGCAGAGCTCACATTCCTTGCCTTTTTTCCTTCAATTGGAATTGGTGAAGCGTACAGTAATTATTAGTTTGATATTTGTTAGGCGTATAGATTTTGCCGATGTAACAAACTGAAATGCAAATTATCATCGGCACTAGGCCGATTACTTTTCCTACGCACGATACATGTGACTTGTACATTTACGCTGCGACGCAATATTCTTGTGTATTTCTCCCAATAATCTTGCGTAGAAATGGCACTGTCTGCTGGCCTTTACCGTAGATTGCAGTTTTTGCCACCCAGATGGTAGGCAATCATTTTTTCACAAGGATGAAAAGGGTTTGAATATCTCGATCTTAAATAAATGAAATTACCATTGAAATGCTGCATTTTGTGTTTACTTTTACATAGTCTTGGTTTTATATTAAAATTAGTCAGACAATCCGAAAAATTTAAACATGACGAATATAAGAAATCAGGAAGGGGACAAAAACGTTTCCCAAGGACTGTAATTCTTTCTGCTTGGTCAATGTAATGGGTGTCCCCTTTGTTCTAGTCAAATATGTTTACACGCTTATATTTTGCAAGTCACTCAGGTAGCTCCCAAATAAAACAAAAAATTTGCCCAATGAATTCAAAATGATCATTTCAGCACAGTGTGGTAGTTTGTGTCTCAGTCTGTGTTTACTTGCCTGTTGAAAGTTTAGCTCCATTCCTTGTACTTTCTCCCTTGGTTGAATAGATAACACACATTCGCCTGCAGTGGGGAAACAAGAGGGCAATGGAAAGATTGAGTATTCGGAAACTGAGGTTGCCATTTTGGCTCAAATCTCCTTCTCTACTGGGTTTCCCTTTGGTACAGGGGTCACACCAGCCTAGAAGAGCACAACCCGGCCCAAACCCTAACCCAGGGTACATTCAGGGAGGTTCATGTCCCAGCAATAAGCACAAAAAACTTAATCTAGAGCTCAGAGTTGAAAAGCCAGTCTAACCACCCCTTCTTCACCCCACCCCGCCTCTACAGTTACCTACCAAGGTGCGCCATTAGGTCCTCGATGGTGACAACTTCAGTTTGGGCAGGTAACTTCGCCTGAGAAAAAAAAAACTCTAGTCTGTCAGTCATTTCCAAGGGGATTATGTCATTCACTCTGAAGAGATTGTGCACTTCATCACAGCTCTGTTCTATCGTACGAGACTGCTCCAGCTTTGTACATGTGGTAGCTAAGGCACATTTAGCAGGCTAGCAGGGTTTGCTGCCTTGGGTTGAAGAAGTAGATTGCTAAAACACATCTATGTCTAGTCACATCATCTTTCATTAAATGCATCCCGGTGTATTTGACAGGGACCAGTGATCATGCTCGCCCCACCCATCTCTCAGAATCTACAAATTATACCACACTGACCACAAGATGGCAGCCAATTGCCTGGACCCGCCCAGGGGTTCCTCAAGGCGTTGTAACTTTGTAGTGATTAATCATGAGTTGCGCAACCAAATTTCTGAAGATCCTCAATCCCGTTTGTTTATCATTTCAACGCAACTTTAGCTAATCCCTTTCAGCTAAATTGCTCCTCAAAAACATCTCCATCTTTAGAATAATTAGTTGCGCTTCGTTAGCGTTGGAGATATAACCTACAGGACAAAAGATCTCCAGGATGCAGGTTGGTCTGCCCTGCTCTAGTTGCTGAATGAGGTATGTTCTAATAAATGTGGGGTGAAAACCTTAATGACAGAGGATCTCCAAGAACAGAGTAGTGCAGCCCTGCTTTAGCTGTTGAACGTTGTGTGCTGCATTCGGGTTGAAGTCAACGACCACAAAACAGTACATCTCCAGGAGCAGGCTTGGGCAGCCCAGCTCGTGTTATTGAAAGGGATACACTTTAAGGGTTGGCGTGAAAACTAGTAAGTACTCATTCAGCTGTCATGGATCATTTTACCCCACCACACAACCCTGGACATTACCTGCCAGCGGAGGAACAGGATGTTCATGATGGCCAGTAGGGGGCAGGGCCCATTCTCACTCTGTGTGATGATCGGGGTCTTCTTCTCCTTCCACATGATCCACTTAACAAAGTAGTACGCCGGAATGGCGGGGTTCGAACTTGGTCCCGTCCCAGAAGAATCCTTGACAGCAGGGCCAGGAGCGGCGGTGACGGGGGCAGCGGCAGCGCCCAACGCCTCGTCCCCCAAACATGGCGTCTCGATGGACGGGGACTTCCCCTCAGCGCCCAAGGCCGAGTACGATGACGACAGGGCATCGTCCAGCGAGTTGCCGTTGTTACCATCCGAGAAATCCAGGCTCGGCACAGAGTAGGAGGCCGAATCCGCCGATTGGCTCCTATCCTCTGACTTCGTCTCCGCCCCTTCTGTCGGCTCCTCCTCCTCGCTCGCTGGAGCTGTGCTCAAGCACATGCTAATGTCTTCAGCCGTTACAGACTCCTCCCCCTGGACGGGTACACTTTTGACCAGGCAATCAGACCCTTTCGCCTGCTCTTGGGCAGAAGACCCAGAACAGGCCGACACATTTTGGTCATTAGGGCCGCCATCATCACGTATGCGGTCGGGACCCTCCTCCATCGAAGCAACTGGCACATCTGCCTGGTCTTTGGAGGGGTCCGTGGCCACCAAAAGTTCACTCCTCTGCTCCCCTGTGATCACTTCTGAGCCAGAGTCAGCCATGTGTAACGATGGGCACAATCTGCTTTCCTTTTACTACCAGAGCACTTGAAAGCGAGGAAAAATAAGACTTAATTTTCCCTGATGATTACCTATCAAAAACACACCACGACTCAGCCCTTAAGAGTAATAACGTGACTGCTAATGCGAGCCAGTTCGTCTTTCACAGATCGTGAGGTGAATGTTACACTTACAAAAACAGTTTATCTGCATTCCTGAGTTCAGTTTTAGGAAGGGGCACTGGTTGTCCAGCAGCATCGGTAAATTTGCATAGCGGACGGCTGCCTCAAACGCCACCGCTTACACCCTCCCTTGGTCAACTGCGAACGGAACGTCAATATAAGCGAGCCTCGTTTCCCTATCGTCCTTGAACCAAAATGGCAGCACTAAAACGGAATTTTACTCATCAATCCACGTTGGCCAAACTTCGACAAATCGGCCAACAAAATATTACAAATGACAATCCTTAAATCATTACGTTATGGAAATGCGCGTCAGAACATGTGGTGTAGCAGAATGTGCAGTGAACGTTTTTACGTATCGTATCGTATACGTATTTTAAAAATATGCGCTTTTGCCTTAGGCCAAGCAGTGACCAAATACAAGTGGCTCGAAGCCACAGTCTGGCGTATGCCCCGTTATATATAAATATTTGAGCCACTGCCGAGCTGGCGTTAGCTTGCCGTGTCTTATGTAAGAATACTTCAAGCTAAACACTGCAAGTAAAACGGACGAGACTCACAATATGATCGCAGGTGGAGATGTTACTTCTGCTAATGACCCGCTGCTCGCTGCAAGACGTGACACGTTAAAATAGATCCACTCAGAATTACACAGACAGGCAGCAACTGTCACCTGCTTTTGCTACAGCTGTCTCTACAAGGCTGGCAAGGCAGTTTTTGTTGAGGATTATGTAATATTTCTCGACATGTTAATCAGAAAATCAAACATTTCAATGTTTCTCAACATTTTCTTCGTCCTTGACTCCGTTGCTATCGAGTTTGGCTCCTCAGTCTTGTTGAGATTCAATTTCTTCCCAGCGCTGTTGTGTCAGTCAGAGACGGTTCTGCTGTGGCCGCATGTTTCAGAGATGTACGAGCCACCTTCTTCTTTTATTTATTTTCCAGCCCTGAAAATAAAAGTTAGACACATTGAACTAACTTCACCGAAGAACTGAAGCCAAGTAAAAGTTCGCCAGCTGAGTGCTAGTTACTAACGTCAGATAAGCAGCAAGCAAATTACTGAGCGCGTTAGCAAGGCAGCGAGACGTAAAAACATCACGTCAGATAGGCAGCAAAATACAAGACGTAAAAACAAGACGTCAGATAGGCAGCCAAATACCAATTCTGTCGTATGTGTTTAACTTTCAGAAGCTGCTTTCACACCGGACGCGCAAAGAATGTTTCGCACGACAGATTACATTCAGAGTCAATGCAAAGACGCCTTTGCATTGACTTTCATTGGAATCTGTCGAGCGGAAAATTCGCGTCCAAGTGTGAAAGCGGCTTGATTCCGTAACCTGAATTAATTCGACAGCCCAACTAAGTTCATCGGCTGGAGACATGGCGCACCGCGCGTAAGCTGAGAACACATTAATATACATTTTACCATAAGCTTACAGTTAATATCGCTGACTCAAAAACATCAGCGCGCAAGCGGACCTGAAGATCTCGCCTCCTGACAAGCTGGCCACATCCCACCATTCATCGTTAACGGAGCTGGAGTAATAATGTTCAAGTCTGGATTGCGAAAATAAATGTCGGCGAAGTAGCTACTTGCCGTTTTCATGCGCCTCTGTCCAGGGCAGACGCAAAGCGCATGTGTCAGCGTCTCCGGCCAGCTGTCCAGCTAGATGGTGTTTAAGCTCATCTCCAGCCGGACGGATGGCTTAGCGCCCCGCAAGTCGTCCAGAGGAAGCGAACAGAAGGATATTAGGCTCGCTAGCGTCTCGTTTCTCCCCTCATCACACAACTCCTTCGCCGTGGCATTCACTGGCCAAGCCTGCTTCCTCGTCTCCGCTCACTCCGTCTTGTAAACAATGACGCGACGAAATGCATTTCTCGAAATTAGTCACGGGAAAGATCAAAAGAGTATATTTTAGGAAATTATTTAAGAGGATGTGTTCAGGAGCCACACGACCGAAAAATAATGTGCAACGAATGCGCAGCGCAATATCTTTGCGCGCAGCTACATAAGCTGTCAAAGTAAGAAAACGGCGAATGGCGCGGAAGCTAACGTTACCCACTGAGCTGACGAGGCTTGTTCCGCCCGCATGAGGACGCGAGTGGCTGGATGACCCAACTGCAGGTGCTGCCTCAGAAATGGCAATTAATGGCGAGTATTTACTTCCAACACATTATTGTTGCTCCATCTGCTGACGTCGTGCTGAAGTTTGTCGGCTCACTGCCAAAGGTATAAAGGCTCCTTCAGTTTGAAGGTCTAATAGGCATTACTTTTAAGCATAGACATCATACGGGTCATTGTAAATAACTGTATTACTGAAAAAACTTTAACTAGAAGAATTAAGTGAGAACAATTATTCGCTCAATCCATTTCGTGTCAACACGCCCCATTTTAGGGGTCACAACGGTCGGTTGATGCAAGTGTTCGGATGAAGATGTTACCGGTGTCGACTGTCGACACATCCTGGTTTTTTCACTGAATGTTGGCCATACCCTTGGGCGAATTTCAGCAAATTCCCTAAAGTGTGTCACAGCCAGGAACTTTGTCAAATGTACCGTCGTTTACAAACGTGGCCGCTGGAAATCTCCATTTCAGAACATATTTTTTGAACAAATATCTTCCTATCTCGGCAATATGACATCAATTTCAACAATTTTTTTTATTCATCAGCAAAATATATCAGCTACAAAGTGCATTGATAAGCGCATGATGATAATCATTGGTGACACTTAGTGGGGCCCCAGAATGGGTGGCCCCTCCCAAAAACCAAAACGTGCTAAAAATATAATTTTTCTGTCATAAAGAAAATTGATATCACAGGTTTCTCTGGTGGATTCATGAACCCCATGGGTTGGTTTATCAATGCTGAAAATTATTTCGAAATTGGTGGTTTGGGCCAGAAAACGCCCTTATTGTGACTCCACCTTAAAAACTGGATAAATTTTAGTTTGTTGTCATTGCAATAAGCTTGTATTCATTTAAATTTGAAAAAGTTAATTCCTTGCCATGGCCACTATTATGTTGGCAATACTTTGGAAAATATACTCAGCCAAAATAATAACTTCACACTCGTTTGGAGGTCGATAAGTTGAACATGCAAGAAATTAGATTTTACATAATGATTTTATTCAATTCTGTACTCATTAATGATGGTGTATCATAAAAATAATGTCCATAATGTAACATAATGTGCTACGTACCTGTGCACGTCGGAGTTGATGTGTGTCATGATGTCTTTGACAATGCATTTACCCCTAGTGATGATAAAAACTCTTTATTTAAAGTTTCAAGAATATATTTACAAATTTATGAGAGTGAAGTTTCTTTTTTGACTCAGTATAAGATACAAATTGCTTTTTATCGGCATGAAACAGCAGTATGGAGCCAAAGAGGGATCTTCCAGTAAATTCTTTGACCATCAGTCACCTCGTAATACAATGTAAGCAAATAAAAAAAAATCAAATTTTCTCAAAAAATTCCCTACACATTTTTTTGTTTTTCACCTTGTTAATCAGCTAAGTAAAGACTCCACATTTTCACTGAAAAATCCCCAATATAATTTTTTTTTGTGCTAAAAAAGAGAAGGTAGGTGAGTGCTACGTGGGGTCAGAGAATCCAACAATGTGTCCTCAAAATCAGGTGCTCTTCAGAAAATGGACAGAATAATTTGCAAAAAGAGAAGAGAAGCAATGACTTGCCTATAATCTTAGTCAATAAAAGTCCATGAGTAAAATGGCAGTCAAAACTGAAGGTCCGAGGCACTCTGATAAGTTAAAAATCCTTTATTGGCAGGGATATCTACGCGTTTCGACTCCAACGAGTCTTCATCAGGACATAATGAGCAATTACAACACGTGTTTAAATAGAGAAAGAGCATTATATGACGCAATCACGTTACCTAGTTCATCACCACACACAAATTGGACCAAAGTTATAAAACACAGAGCGTACATTTCTATAATGCTATAAATAACTCATAAATATAGCATTTATTGGTAGGAAAATGTCACCACAAAAACATTTAGACATAAAATATGAGTAAGAGCATATGACAAAATCACAAGAAGTACTGAAGTTAAGAGAAATCAAGAATAATTCTGATGAGGAGCGAAAAAAAAAAAAAATTTTTTTTTTTTTTGTGATCAGAATTCTCTTACGAGCATGGAACTTTCCTTGAGTACACACGTGACCCAGAAATAGTTTGGCTGGCAGCCATGACAAGGAATGCCAAATTGTTTATTACATGCAGGCAGGAAGCGATTTGATATACTCCTTTATTGCTTCCCTTCAGCAAGGAAACACAGGACCAACCTTGGAAGAAAGGAATGATCCAATATGGACCATAATTCCTTGCAGCTATATCAGTGGTGTCCCGAAGTTTTCCAATAAACAGCAACGGCTACCTTCACCGTCAAGGTCATGATGTATTGAAGAAAATGACATTCAATTTCACTCAAATATGTTCTAATATACTTTCAAAATCTCACTGAGACAGGGCGTCCCGGTGGCACATCGGTCTAAGTGCGCGCACCACAAAAGGCTGAGTCCTTCTCGCAGCGGCGCCTGTTCAATTCTGGCTCAGGCCTGTACGCCGCATATCATCCTCATTCTTGTCCCACCTCTCCTGTTTCTCTCCACCGACCAGCTGTTTAATAATGGGAAAAACCCAAAATCTCCCTGAGAATTTCCCTGCGCTGTCCCTTGATATTTTCCTTTGAGGTCAAGGAAAAGTGGACAGGAATGAAAAAGGGCTGCTTGTTTTAGGCAATGCAGATGCACCCTGGGAAATAAGCCCAGGCTGCTTTGAATAGGCGGCTTCCTCCTCTCATCTCCACTTTTCCTTGACCTCGCCAGAAAATGGGACACTCGGCAAGAGACAGTTGCCGGGAGATTTTAAAGGTACTTTAGAATATGTTGGACAAAAATTGGATTCACTTTCTTTCAATACGACCTGAGCTAAACGGTGAAGACGGCCTTCGCCAATTGTCAGAAAACTTCTCGACCCGAGGGATGCATCCAACCGCTACACCCGCAAAGCATTGTGGTTCATTTTCAGTATTTCTTTTCTTGTAAGGTTGGTCCTATGTTTGCTTGCAGTAAGGATGCAAGGAAGGAGCTAACTGCCTCCTTCCCTTCATGAAATAAACAACCAATATAGGTTACATACAGTAGTACATACAAGTACATACAGACTTGTTCTTGAACAGTTCCATACACAGTTCTGTAAATATGTACTCTGAGTCGGCAAATGATCTACGAATGTTGCAGTTCTTGGCGAATGTGGGAGAATAAGCATATAAGGTGAAAGTTGTGCGAGAAATATGTTTACTGGTGTAAACTTGTACAAATGCCTGAACACAGATTTCCTTCTCAATGTTATTCTATGCTTAAGAATCTTGACGAGGCAGGGAGGAAAACGTGTGCATCCCAGGTTAAACAACTTCTCTTCATGCTCGGGTACGGCTATGTTATGCAGAACCAAGGTGTAGGAAATGTGAAAATTTACAGTTCTCATCTCACTCAAAGAGTTAAAGATTGCTATATTCAAGATTGGATTACTGAATTGTATTCTCACTCAAATTTAGATTTCTACAGAACAGTAAAGAGTAACTTTTGCACTGAAGGTTATTTATTGAATGTCTGAAGGCAAGATTTCCATCGTCTATTAACACTGTTCAAAAATTGGTGAATTCAAGATAGCTAAAAACACAGGTCGAAGAGAAAATATTGCCAGATGTACTACAAAATGTACTGCTCAGTTTTTCTGCGGTAGATTTGCCAACTGGGTTAATTTTAAGCTCCGAGTGTGTGAGTGACTGGTTTATATGTATGTGTGTCAGCTTGCATAGTTAAACTCATGAGAACCAACTCTTGAGAAAACCGAGATGTGGTGAGGATATTTATGGTTGAGAGTACATTTTGGGTGGTCCTCACAAAGGATTACAGCTAATTAGGGGCTACAGTTACAGTTAGGTTTAGGCAAAGGTTAGGGATAGGTATAATTTGGTTTTGTTTACGGTTTGGGGAAGGCTGTACAAAATGAAAGATGGTCAATACAATGTCTGCTCAAGAATAGCAGTACAAAAGTGCGTATTTGTGTGTGTGTACGTACCTGCGTGTGTGTGTGCGCGTGTTGTTAATGCAGTGGATTGGTGGCCTGCCCAAGTTTTGCTGGGATAGGCTCTAGCACCCTCTGTGACCCTGTGCACTTCCCAAAATCAGACACTATGAAGTAGTTGGGCCCATTGACAGTGAATGGACGAACTATGTAAGTAGCTGACTTAGTTAGCAACTACGCTTTTGGGAAATGCGCCCCAGGACGAAGCGATTGATGTCGAGTACGAATTGGGTCACCCTAATAAGGAAAGAGAATGCTTTGCTCTTTGGCCCTTTTACAAAACCCAAAACCAGTGAAGTTGGCACGTTGTTTAAATCGTAAATAAAAATAGAATACAATGATTTGCAAATCCTTTTCAAGCTATATTCAATTGAATACACTGCAAAGACAAGTTACTTAATGTTCGAACAGGTAAGCTTTGTCATTTTTTGCAAATATTAGCTCATTTGGAATTTGATGCCTGCAACATGTTTCAAAAAAGCTGGCACAAGTGGCATAAAAGACTGAGAGAGTTGAGGAATGCTCATCAAATACTTATTTGGAGCATCCCACAGGTGAACGGGCTAATTGGGAACAGGTGGGTGCCATGATTGGGTATAAAAGCAGCTTCCCTAAAATGCTCAGTCATTCACAAACAAGGATGGGGCGAGGGTCAACACTTAGTGAACAAATGCGTGAGCTGATTGTCGAACAGTTTAAAAACAACATTCCTCAACGAGCTATTGCAAGAAATTTAGGGATTTCATCATTTACGGTCCGTAATATCGTCAAAAGGTTCAGAGAATCTGGAGAAATCACTGCATGTAAGCGACAAGGCCGAAAACCAACATTGAATGCCCGTGACCTTCGATCCTTCAGGCGGTACAGCATCAAAAACCGACATCAGTGTGTAAAGGACATCACCACATGGGCTCAGGAACACTTCAGAAAACCACTGTCAGTAACTTCAGTTCGGCGCTACATCTGCAAGTGCAAGATAACACTCTACAATGCAAAGCGAAAGCCATTTATCAACAGCACCCAGAAACGGCGCCGGCTTCGCTGGGTCCAAGCTCATCTAAGATGGACTGATGCAAAGTGGAAAAGTGTTCTGTGGTCTGACGAGTCCACATTTCAAATTGTTTGAAATGAAGAAAAGAAGAACCATCTGGACTATTATAGGCGCAAAGTTCAAAAGCCAGCATCTGTGATGGTATGGGGGTGTATTAGTGCCCAAGGCATGGGCAACTTACACATGTGTGAAGGCACCATTAATGCTGAAAGGTACATACAGGTTTTGGAGCAACATATGTTGCCATCCAAGCAACGTCTTTTTCATGGATGCCCCTGCTTATTTCAGCAAGACAATGCCAAGCCACATTCTGCACGTGTTACATCAGCATGGCTCCGTAGTAAAAGAGTGCGGGTACTAGAGTGGCCTGCCTGTAGTCCAGACCTGTCTCCCATTGAAAATGTGTGGCATTATGAAGCGTAAAATACGACAACGGAGACCCCGGACTGTTGAACAACTTAAGCTGTACATCAAGCAAGAATGGGAAAGAGTTCCACCTGAAAAGCTTCAAAAATTGGTCTCCTCAGTTCCCAAACGTTTACTGAGTGTCGTTAAAAGGAAAGGCGATGTAGCACAGTGGTAAAAAAGGCCCCTGTGCCAACTTTTTTGCAATGTGTTGCTGCCTTTAAATTCTAAGTCAATGATTATTTGCAAAAAAAAAATAAAGTTTCTCAGTTTGAACATTAAACATCTTGTCTTTGCAGTGTATTCAACTGAATATAAGTTGAATAGGATTTGCAAATCATTGTATTCTGTTTTTATCTACGATTTACATAACATGCCAACTTCACTGGTTTTGGGTTTTGTAGATACTGTCCATTTTGTATTACGAAAATGGAACTGAATATCATTTTGTGTGTGAATGTAAAATGTATGATGACATACGTGTAAACAATGTACCTTTTGTTGTTAAGTGCTCCAATTATGATTTTTGTTTTGTGCTAAGATCTACCAATGTTCACATAGCTACATCTTTAGCTGTCTACCTGAAATCAACACTTGCAAGAAGGATGGCATTGATTAATATACTTGCATAGCTATAACAATACCTCTCGATTTGTTTTATGTTTTCACTGTTTTATGTTGCTTCAACCACTACATGTATTTCTTTCTTATTGTGCTAATTGTACGTGGGCCTTTGGCCTTTATAGTGGGGAAAAAAAAAAAAATATATATATATATATATATACACACAGCGCCTTCCATTATCATTGGCACCCATTGTTAAGATCTGTTAAAAGCCTAAAAATAAATTGAATTTTTATTGCAGAAGCATACTCTCACACTGAAAATTGTAAAAAAAATGTAACCTTCAGCTCAAGTGAATTTTAAGGGGGAAAAAAAAATCCCTGACAAAGAAATAATTATTTTTCATAAAATCGCCTGTTCCATAATTATTGGCACCCCAAACAATTCCTAGGAATTAAATGCAATTGAAGTATTTCTGTCATTTCTACAGTAGTTTTCAAAGTTGATCAGAGTATCTAGGAACATTTAATTAGTAAATCACCACTTCCTGTTTCCCTGGGGTATAAATATGATTATCCACTTACGAGAAAGGAACACAACATTCAAGTAAGGCAGATGTGCGTCGACCTTCACAAGTCAGGCAATGGCTACTAGAAAATAGCCACTCGCCTGCACCTGCCCATATCTACTGTCAGAGGAATCATTAAGAAGTTTAAAACAACTGGAACAGTGGTAAACAAACCTGACAAACCTTAGAAAAAAACTGAATTTATTAGAAGCTAAAGAACACATCTTAACCAGGGGTGCCAATAATTATGGAGGGTGCTGTATATATATATATATATACACAGTCATGAGAAAAAGAAAGTACACACCCTCTTTCAGTTGTATAGTTTTACGTATCAAGACGTAATTTAAAAAAAGCAGCTGGTTCTAATCAAGTCCTAAAATTATATAAATCTAACCTCAGGGATAAAACAACACGCAAGAGATTCCACCGCGCCATTATTTGTTTTACAAAAATTCAGCCAAAAGGCAGAAGCCATGTGTGAAAAACTAAATATATCCTGACTGCTTTCATAGGAATTAAGAAGGTAATTAGCAGCCAGGTGCTCTTGATTAATTGATCATCAGCAAGTTTGACCACCTCTATAAAGGTTATAGAGGTTTTGGCACCTTGCTGGTCTGGAGTGAGTAGGTGTGTGTTAACACAGTGCCGAGAGGGAAAGACATCAGAAATCAGAGACAGTTGTTGCTTCCCGTCACTTTGGAAGGGGTTAGAAGGCCATTTCCATTTCCATTAGTCAAAAGTGGAAAACATTCACGACAGTTGCTAATCTTCCGAGGAATGGACGTCCCAGCAAATTAACCTCAAGGTACAACTGTCAGCGCTCAGACAAATTGCACAAAAACCCAAAAACTACTTCTGGGACTCTACAGGCCTCAGTTAACATGCTAAATATAAAACTGCATGACAGTACAATTTGAAAAACACTGAAAGAAGTATGACTTGTATGTAAGAGTTGCCAGGAGAGAGCCTCTTCTTTCCAAAAAGAACATGGCAGCACGGCTTAGGTTTGCAAAGTTACATCTGACTAAACCGCAATCTTTCTGGAAAAATGTCCTTTGGATAGATGAGACCAAAGTGGAGTTGTTTTGCCTTAATGCGAAGTGCCATGTTTGGAGCAAACCAAACACAGCATATCGACACAGACACCACATACCAACTGTAAAGCATGATGGAGAAGTGATCTGGGCTCGATTTGCTGCCACTGGACCTGGGCACCTTGCAGTCATTGAGTCAACGATGAACTACTCTGTGTACCAAGGAATTCTCGTGTCAAATGTTAAACCATCTGTACGACAGTTAAAGCTTGGCCACTATTGGGTCATGCAATAGGACAATGACCTTTCTGTGTGGAGACTGCATCCCCCCCCCCCCCTTGTTCGCAAGGGTTATATCCGAGTGCAACGGTTTCGTCCCACAGTCCAAAGACATGCACATCAGGCTAACTGGAGGCACTAAATTGCTCATAGGTATGAGTGTGAGAGTGAATGGAGTGCATGTCCCCTCCAATGGATTGGCAAGCTGTCCAGAGTGCAACATTTTTTCCCACAAACTTTCTGCCATCATTTGCATAGTTTATACTCGCGCACATTGCTTATTATCGTAACGCGCACGTGGACTTTGTTACTATCGTTTGTTGACATTGCCAACCAACCTCGGACAAACACTGCATGTTGCACAGTGTGTCTCATAAGACTAAAAGTAGACACCTCACAGTGCAGTTGATTGGGACTTTGGATATTTTTTTTTTTTATCGTCACCAAGGGGAAATTAATCTATTTTTGGGGGACAAAAGGCATAGGCTAGTGTTCCACTTAGGGACCACATGTCTTCTTTCTTCAACTGTTGAATTTTGATCCACCCTTCCTCTTGGAAACAGGAAATAAATGACATGGCATAAGCTCTGCTTCGTCAAGCAATTCTGTTCTCTGTGATTTTACAACAGACTACACCAAAGGTCACAGCTGCTTTCGTGCAGTTTGAATGACCAACACAAAGTACATCTTTTTGATATCAGTTGAAATTTTGTTTTCATGAAATTGAGAAATTTTAACATCAAATCAATAGCAACTAAAACTCTCACAAGTTCACAATACAGAAATAAAATCCTGCGGGAAAAATATTACTCTGAAAAGCATTATTGAACAACCCAGTACTTACGGCATCTTAAGGAAACAGAAGCACTGGCAGCGCATAAAATTGGTAATCTCTTTATATTGAAACCATCCGACTGTCGGACACCGAGATATATTAAAACCCGGTTAGACTTTCGGACACGTAGACACTGCGTTCGACGCAATCTGTCGTGCGAAAAATTCATTTCGCGTCCAGTGTGCATTTCGAGCCGCACAAGTCAATGAGTTGACGCATGCGCATTAGGTAAATACGCAAATGAAGCCAGAAAGTTTGTGGGAAAAAAATGTGGCGTCCAGGGTGGGTCCCTGCCTTTTGCCCATAGTCAGCTGGGATGGGCTTCAGCTCCCTCCGCAACCTTAGAGAGGAAGAAACGGGTATAAAGAATGAATTGATGGATGGATGGCAATTGATGGAAACTGGCAAGCTTAGTTGGGCTGAAAGGCCTGCTCTTGCCATTCATGTTATGTTATGTTATGAACAAGTGCCCTCACACATCAATGAACTAAAGCGATGTCTCAGAGAAGAGTGGGCCAACATTCCTCCACCACAGTGTGAGAGACTGATAAAATCATACAGAAAACGATAAGTTACAGAATCTTGGGACATATTTAGCTTTTCACAGATGATTACTGTATTTGGCTGAATTTTGGTTTAATAAATAATGGAATTTGTTGTGTGTTTTACACCTGAGGTCAGATTTACATAATTTTAGGACCTGATAAGGACCAGCTGATTTATTCATTTATTTCTTGAAAAGTCCTGATATGTAAAACCATCGAACTGAAAAAGGGTTTACTTTTCCCCATGACTGTATATTTATCTGTGAATAAACACACACACACACACACACACACACACCCTTCAGCCACAAGATTAAAACCGACCGCCTAATATAGTGAAGGTCTCCCTTATGCTGCCAAAACACTTCCATACAACTAATGTCACTTGAATTTCCAAACTCCAGGTTTCCCAGCAGAACATTTCCAAGAGGAAAGTCTTCCCAAAGGGTCATTCCAGTCGAACTCAGTTGTCAGAGTCCTGGCTGAAAAGGTCACTTTGGATCGGCAAATTCACCATGTGTGCAGTTACCCGTGGTAATGAAACTTGTTCCTCATATATGTATTTATCTTGACTTTTTTCCCCAGTCACGCACGAGATATTCATGCTGCAGAAAAAAAAACTTTTTTACAAGGCCAAAATACTTATTACCCTGATTTGATTCCTCGAATTTGTCCGCACAGAGGTTGTCCCATAAACTTGTCACCTTCCGTAACCGTTCAGGGCGGAAATAACGCCCCCTGGACCTCTGTCGCTGTCTTTTCAAATTAACTCAAACCCTATGGTCTGTCCTTACGTTGCATGCATGACATCAACGCGCGAAGGACTGCAACGCTGGCGGAATGGGGCGCTGTGGCATTTCCCCGGTGCGCATGGAACCACGGCGCGCTCGCACCGGCTCGTACGGAGCGGCCAAGCAATTAAGTTAATCACTCGATTGATTTTCGCTTGTTCTGAGAAAACGGCGCTCATTCGGTTTTCACGAACACTGAAGACGTTCTTTGCGTCAGTGAAAATGGAGGACTTTCTACGGAGCAGCAGTGCTGCCCTGAAGGTAGGTGAACCGAGCATTTCCGACGGTGCTGTGGTGAACTGGCCACAAAGATCAATTCGCTATTAATAGTATATTAGCAAACGTTACGTCCTGGACATGCTTGTCATGGCTCAGTTTTACCCGCAGGGCACGGGTCTGCCACGCAACTCATCAGTTTTGATTGCGAATTGGCTTGTAAAGCCGCTGGCACACCGGACGCGAAGCGAATTTTTCGCGCGACAGATTACATTCAAAGTCAATGCAATTTACATTGACTTTGAATGTAATCTGTCGTGCGAATAATTCGCTTCGCGTCCGATGTGAAAGCGGCGTTAATGTCAGGTTACACTGAATAGCTTGGCGTTCTGAAGAAAGATTAGCCGTCTCGCTAGCAATATTTAAATCAATTATCCCTTTTGAATTGCCAAATAATCGCAGGTACGGCAGCAGTCCCATCCTCATTTCGCAGATTTGCACATTCTGACGTTAATTATTTGCTGATATTGCAGCTGATGACTGATGCCAATTAGCGCCATTCGCTAATAAGCGGGCGGTTTACACCTGCCTTGGTAGCTAAGTTGTTCGCAACTAACGTTAGTTTAACACTGAGCTGTGGAGTGGTTTATGATTTTACTAGCTAAACTAGCTGGCTAACTTGCCTGCTTAACGTTAGTAAGCGTAGTTTCTAATGCGCAATAAACCTCACCTCATTAAGAGGTACAGTAGGTGATTGCTAGATAACTAACATTCCTGGAAGCCGAAGTTCTTTCCATCGAAATGGCATCGGCCGCAGCTTTACTGCTCTTGGCATTGTTCCATTAGTCGTTTCTCTGCTGTTAACAACCTTTGAAGTACGTATATTTATATAACTGTTAGTTTCTTTGCTCATAAATGTGGAAATATAGAATTATTGAAATTGCGGACCTTCTACTTAGTCGACAGCTAACGTTATTGTCAGTATATCCTTGCAATACACGGCCTCGCACATGGATTAGTCTGACATTGGCTGTCCTTATGTATCTCTTTTTTTTAAGTTGTCAAATAAATACCGTTTCTTTTATTACGACAGAAGGTTTGGCCGTGCGACTGCACTTACAGGATGTAATCGAGGGGGTTTCCATTATGTGGAACTGTCAAGCTCTGTCAACCAACTGCTGTGCAGCCGCCCGCTCTGTGACCATTTAATTTCGGGGGAGAGAAAAAAAAAAAAAAACTCTGAACACTTCTCTTTTGATTAAAAAGGATGAACGTTATTATTCGTGTTTATTTATGTTTTTGTGAATTTTGAGAACTTTCTGAGGTGTGGTATCAGAGTAGGCCAAAAGATCTATTACCCCCCCCCCCCTGCTCCTGTTGTCGACCACAGGGACAAGTCCTCGGACTACCCTCTCCTTGGATCTGCCATAATTTTTGCCTACATGCCTCACTCTGTGAAATCTATATCAGTCACTTGCATTTCTTTTCGCTAAAACGCTGTGCTTTATTGCAGCAATCTCTTCCTATATCCTTTATCAGGCAGTCGAGGGTCTATATACACATGCTCACTGGAAATTCTCTCAGTTTTTATTGCAAGAGCACGAGCAGTTGAGCAAGCTGTCATTTCACAGCCTTTGGAAAGAGGGAGTGTTTGTTTTGTGTGAAAGGTCACGCCAGACTGTCAGCACTCTGCAATAGCCTGGATTTGCTTACTAGTACAATTCATCTAACAGATGGTTAAAGTGATTTGTGACCTCAACCGTCTATGTCAATGGGTGAATTAAGCCATGGCAAGACTCGCTTTCTGACCTTGGGACTTCACACGTATGGTCGACTGCTCCCGAAGCTTGTGTAGTTTTAAAGTTGTGGGATGTTCTTTTGTCTTTAAAGAACAGGATGTGCGGGTATTTTTGACTACATTCCCAAGAAGTCGTCATTTATGATCTGTTGGCAAGTTACCTGCTAAAGTTCCAAGTTTGCGTCATCTACCTCCATTTCCAAGCTGTTGTCTGTCATCTGGGACAAATGACACATGGCCTGTTCCAGAGTGGTTGTGAGAACAGCAGAACCTTGATTCACTACATTTCCCAGAACCGTCTTGTGTGAGCTGTTTGTCAGTTACCTGCTGAACCAGCTTCACAGTCCACTGGGTCAGTCACTTTAGCATCACTCACTGGTGCGTCCTTGGCGATAAATGGCTTATTCTCTCTTCCAGAGTGATTGTAGGAAAAGTGATGCTGATGGACTACATTTCCCAGAACTCTCCTTTCTGTGGTGTTTGTCAGTTAACAGAACTGCTTCCTGAGTCCACAGGTTCAGTCCCTGTATTCGTTTTGCTGCCTCTCATGTGACTAATGGTTCAATCTCCCTTGCTTTCCCTTCCTCTCTATGCTATACTTGTCTAAAATTTATCTCGCAATTACGTGCTTAACCCTCCTCACTAACCTCCCATCACCTCAGAAACTGGCCTTTTGTTTGCACTTGTTGTGTAAGAGATCTGAAATGTAGGGATGAGTGAGTAATAGGTCCTTCGGTTACCTCTTCCACCCATTGGCTTTTCTAAGTGATTTCACCGATTACATTTACCACTGGCTGAAGGATTGTGCTAATGAGCAAATGTAAGCCATTGTGGCAGAATACTTGGACTGAGGAAGGGTTTGATTTTTGAATTTTTTTCCTACTGGTAAGGTGGATAAGATGGTGTGTTTGATGTGGTGAGGCAGAAAGCATTTCCCGAGATGTTTAATGTTGCCGGGCGACGGTGATTGCGGACAGAGAAAATGCGACGCCACTCTCCCCTCACGACATGGATGGTAAACACATGGGGCGCAAAGCGGCTGCTGTTTGCTGGTACTTTATTGCCTGAAATGAGCAGCACTCGCCCTACAGTCCCCACACTGATAGCACTTAAGCTCAGTGACTCAACTGTACCTCAGCTGGGTCCATAGAGATATTATCACCTTTTGTCCGACTCGCTGCACACCTGGGTAGGAAAGGAGGTTACCACGGTATTAAGCCGACGAATCATGTGAGAGTGAGGGGTTCAGATTGTCGAAAGTGAAAACTCCGTGTTCCAAAGGCCTTAGATGACTATTGTTTGAGAGGACACTACATTTTAAGAACTTTATTTGAAGATTTGGCATCTCCAATCCCTCCCCCAATCTGGAAAGTCCGATTCGCAAACTATATACTAAAGCATGCTCGCATGCGACTTGAGCTGCCGTCTCGGGTGAGAGAGACGGGTCACAGCTCTCCTCCGAAACACACAACTGTCATTCTCTGGTTCTTTGCACTCGTAGCTCGAAACTTTGCCAGCTCAGAACGAGGATGGTGGAGAGACTCTTACTGATTAGCCCCCGGCTGGCCAGCAGGAGGCACTAGAGTCACGAACAATGTTAACCCCGACCAGGTGTATCCCTCCCATATCCTGGCAGCACAAAGCCAACTATGCACTCATCTGAAAAAGCTGCCAACCCCGCTGCCACCGCTGGAGTTTGAGCCCGGGCTGTGGTGGTCATTATTGCTCCATAAGGCGGCATTAGTCCTCATAGGAATTCTGCAGCTTTTGAAGTCTATTACTGACCTTAATGTAGGTGCCTGAGTGAAAATAAATGTAGCAATATGGGAAATGTCTTTATTTCCATTTATGTTTGAGGAAAAAGCACTGCTGTGGATGTGACACCATTGGGTTATGTCACTTGTTATCTTCATCACTGTGTACATCCCATTCTGTAGCAGAAATCACATGGAATTTTGTTGAAACAGTGGTTCAGTAAAATTTGAACTCAAAAGTATGTACCAAAGGGCATTCGTAAAACATTTATTTGGGCAGTAAGTAACTTTTTTTTTTGCTGAGGTTAACATTACCAAGGAATTGCCCTCTTGCAGAATATACAGTAAATGCAAATGCATCTTAAATACACAGTAAATTCTGTCATATACTGTGAAAGTGCAATGTGCTGAGAGCGGGATGAGCATTTCTGAAGTGGAAACTTATGTTTCATGACAGTGTCCACTCCTGGACTGTCATCAGAATTGGAACCGCTGGAGGTTATGACCTCAGAGTGGACATAAGACCTGTGTGTCACAGTGGATTACTCTCGGTGACGCTGGAGGCAAGTCAGTCAGTTGAAAGAAAGATGCCTTTTGTATCTGTGGGATTTAGAAAATGAGAATGACGCACGGGGCTGACGACGCCGTACGTCTCTCGATGAGAGAGTTGCTGACTGCTGCTAATGGCTAATCAGATTTACTGAAGAGATTTACTTTGTGAATTTTGCATGTAGAATTTGTATGTCGGTCTCTAGCATAGGTTTACTGAAGGTATTTTTTTGTGGGCATCCATTGTGTTGACATCGTCACAGCTCTGGCAGCTGGTGAGTCTTTGTTGGGAGGAAAATCAAGCATTTGAGGAGATGCTTCTGCTTGAGACGCGGGACAGACCATAAACAGAAGGGTTGGAGTTGGAGTTGGAAGGGGCTTGGCGTGCATGAGACGTGAAACAGTGCTGCTTTTAATAGCAGCTGTTACAGGGCGGGGCTGAACTTTGACCCTTCTGCTTATTATGGTGTGTTTTCTACCCCACCGATGGCAAATTTCTCTCTTGAACTTCGAGATTTGGAAAAGAGGGGAAGATCTCGATTTAATTTTGGGCTGGATCTAACATTTGAATTACAGTTGAACTAGGCTTTTGACTTAATCTGCTCCGAGAGGTAATTGGGTAAACTTTATGCCGCGGACACGAGAATTAGGCACTTGAACACGCACAAAAGTAAGACGACCCCGTCTTCAGCAGCTGACTGAATTTGCAGTCGGCGTTCGGTTAGATAAATGGCAGGCGCTTCGGTTTACTGAGTTACTGAATAGCATTGCATCCAGACACGACAGTCCAGAGCATCAGGCTCAAACAGATCGTGTGGAGGCACAGTGGTGTAGTGTTTCCCTGTAATAAAATGCATTTGCTTCTGGCATTCCTGGGTCATCTCTGGGCTTTTTGTGCGGAGTGTTCATGCTCAGCCAGTGTTCACATGAGCCTCCTCTGAGTCCTGTGGTTTCCCTCCTGTTCCAAACCAAAAGAAACATGTTGCCCTCAATTTTCCACAATCTTGTCATGAACTGAGATTCTGCGCGTTCTATGCGAGAAGTACACTCAGTACCAGCGAGAGATCTACCATGTCTTCAACTGAAAAACAACGTTTAACTGAACATGGCGTAATGCGATGTGGGCCCCCATGAAGAGTTACAACATGGGCCAAAAGCATAGAAAACCATCCAGCTGCTCAGTTGTAGTCCAGGACATGGTGTGGGATGGGTTTCACACTTCAGCTGTGGTCCATCAAGACTGTCTCCTCTCACCCACGCTCTTCTACATCTTCCTGAAGCGCGTCAGCACTGACCCATGACTGAGATCAGTGTCTGTTCGAGCTGGAAACGGTGAAGCAGTTTTAATACCTTGGTGTGGCTATCGGGGAGGGGAGGTTAAAAAGCCCAAGGAGCTGTTAAGAGCAGCACATACGGCACCAGCTCAGACGAGACTCAAAGTAACAATCTGGAGGGACCAAACATCAGAACTAGAAACAAATTCCAAACCGCCGCATGCACTGGTCTTGTCAGTTTTTCTGTCTGCTCTGCAGGTCCTGCAGAACTGCAGAGCAGCATTGCAGCAGTGTGGATGCGATGCGTTAGAAGTCTCTTTAGCATCTCGTACGAGGATCGCATTACTAACGAGATAATCGAGAAAAGGGTGAGCCAGCACCTTAGTCAGTTTGAAGACCTGACCTCAGTGAAGAAATGATTCAAAGTGACACAGTCCTTAACTCCTGGAAATGCGCCTTGTGAATCTTGCTGCCCATGGAAGTGCTAACAGATTGATTAGTGATTGACTCAAGTCTCATCACAACACTCCTACCTAAGCTTTGCTTATCCAGGAGTAAAAATGTGTCTGTACGGCCATGTGACAAGATCAGACAGGCGGTCAGAAACCATTCTCTTAGGAACAGAGCAGGGGATAAGGAGACGAGTCCGATAACGACAGAAGTGGGCAGACTGCATCGAGTGGACTGGGGAGAGCTTTGCCTTGGCCTGAGCCCAGTCTCATGACCATGACAAATGGAGTCAGCTGGTTAATTTGCTCAGCGATGCTGCTGCCACATGACCAGGCCAGGCTATGGGACTAAGATAAGATGAGATGATCATGTCACCTGACGTGTAGCCAAATAACCAATACCATCCATTTTAAAATCTGTCCTTTGTGACATCATTAGGGGAAAACCCCACTCAGAATAATGAAGGGAATTGATTAACTGGTTGGCTGAGGTTGATTAGTCCTACTCGCCTCTGGAAGGACACGTCCCCATGTGATGTCACAAAGGAACAGATTTTGAAATGCCTAATTGGCTGTGCACATGGTAGGGGACCTTTAAAGACGGTAATGAGCCTTCTTGACTAACTTGGCATATTAAAAAAAATGTTACTACTATCCTCTGACATTTCTAATGAACAAATGAATTGAGCAAAATTCAGCAGCTTACTGGGAGAGGCAGTAATGGCGTATGGTAGCCGACAATTGTAGTGACACTGCGTGCAAGTCGTGACCTCTGTGATATAAGGCTCTATCATGTATGTGATTCTGGCGCTTATGGAGCATTGTAATCAGGGGTTGGGAGGTACAGCAATGAACTTTTCCCGTCATGACAGCGCAGTAATCAGTCTCTGACTATGAAAGACAATTAAGAAATAATTTTCAAATGACAAACCCAATCAGTATTGATGCACTCCGGGACAGTGTTATTTGATACTGCATGCTGATGTGAATCAGACATGATATCAAAGGACTTTATCGCTAACTCATTCCGCTGAGAATGAGGTGAGTTTGTTTACCTGATTATTTGCCCTTTGATTCAGTTGTCGTTCTACTCGGTCTTATCAGTATTTTTGGTGATTGGTTTAGATCTATAACAACGGAAAATGTTCCGTCACTTACTGTTAGCACTTGTACTTGTCTCCTAGGGGCTCTGCACTTTTGTACTGTTCTTGTGCACTTTTGTGCGTCGCTCTGGATAAGAAAATGAAAATGAAATGTAATGAGAAAATACACTCTACATCAGTCTTTCACCCGGTGGGCATTTTCACAGCCTTGGAATTGTGATGGAATTAATCGATTGAGCATCAGAACTGACTCAACCAACTGTGATCAGTAGAGTTTTTTTTTTTCTTTTTTTCCCCTGAAGAATTTTGGTATAGAACAGGGATGTCAAACTGACCAGTAAACGGGCCAAGAGGCTTACAACTAATCAGTTGTGCAGGCCTAGATCAGTTGATTAAATCAGTGCTTTCAGGTGAGCTTCTGCTTGGTAGGATTGAAGACCTGCAGCCTCTTGGCCCGTTTACGGGTCAGTTTGACACCCCTGATATAGAAAAAAAAATTAAGATTTATTTGGCACACGGGCGCATTCATGGCCTGCTCATTGGCTTTATAATGTGCCATATTCTGATTTTATGCGCCATTTGCGCGTGGCCGTCCCAACGCTGGTGTAATACTAAGGTCACAAAGGGGTCGGAACAAAATACTCTTACAACTATTTACTGTCCTGGCAAACTTATTCAGCCTGTCTGTGAGGGCAATTACTCACAATGCGGGTTTTGTTCCTCCTATTCGCCATCTGTCTGTCCATTATTACTATTATTGACATTATTGGTCATTTTTGAAACACTTTTTTTTTCTGTTACTGAGCTGAAAATGCGTTGGGGCTGCTGCAGGATTCTTTGAGGTGCTGCTGTCAAGTCGAGGCTTGTTCCTGTTTCCTGTTCTCACACTGTTAAAGTGTTGAGTGTGACTGAGCTGCTGAGCTGTTAAATATAGACCCGCCCCACCCCTCTCCCAAACACCCCGCCCCCTTCCCCTGTCTGCCTGACCCCTGTAGCTGAAGGGGACTGACTGTCCGGGGACCAGGTTCTGAGGGGCTTGCAGTTGGTCGGGGTAGTGTTGGGTCGTCACAGGCGCCACGTCGCTCTGGTTCCGCACCTCCAGCATCGGCGTCATCTGTCGTGACCAGGCTGTGCGAATGTCGCCAGGATCTTGCTGGCTGTCCTGCAGTCATGAGGCTGTGTTCTAGAAATGATGCCTCCCCCCAGTCGTTCTGTCACGTTTTCTCCTTCATCGATCTGTGAGGTTTGGCTGCTCGCCTGCCTCTCCTGTGCCTCCGGGACTTTATAACCAGTGTGTAGAAAATCCAGCTTCAGAGAGTGGAAGTCTCCTCCAGCAATAATAATAATAATATTATTATTATTATCATTATTATTATTAAATTTTATTTTAAACACTTTGTCTTTACAAGGTAATCTCAAAGTGCTAACAGAAAGGAATGAAAAGCCATAAAACAATTAAAAACAGCACCACACTATACAACACAACAGTTTAAACATTAAAATGACTCTTAACAAGAAATGTTTTTAGTCCCTTTATAAAACTCCCGACCCGTCTGTGGAGTCCCTAAGTGTTCTGGGAGGGCGTTCCACAGGCGTGGAGCCGCAGAACTGAAGGCCCGGTCCCCCATCGTGCGGGTCTTGGTCCTCGGGACTTTGAGCTGGTGGGTGTTTGAGGAGCGGGGGGAACGTGCTGAGGTGTATGGAGTGAGGAGCTCTGTCGGGTATGGAGGGGCATTGCCATGGATACAGTGGAATGTGAGGAGAGAGACCTTGTACTTGATGCGTGCGGAAACGGGGAGCCAGTGAAGTGTGTGTGGAGGATGGGGGAGATGTGCTCATATTTCCGCACTCTCATCAGGATCCTCGCAGCACTGTTTAGAATAAGCTGCAGCCTTCGGAGCCTTCTGCTGGGGATCCCCATTAGAAGTGCGTTGTGTGCAATGTGTTGCAACCGCCTGATTACCTGCCAAAATTTCAGCAAGTATATCAGTCGGTCGTGTTGGACGTCTGGTTGTCAGTTTGTTAGTTATGCACCCTTTTGCCATTCATCCTGCACCAATCTCAACAAAACTTGGGAGACATGTTAGCATAGGTTACTTGCCACAGAACTATACTTTTTTTACGTTTCTGTGTCAAAGGTCAAGGTCACGCAAAAGGTCAGAAATACACTTCGGTTAATAACCTTGTTGTACTGGGTGGAATTTCAGCAAGTCATCGCTCTATGCGCGACCTTTCGTCGTGATTGTAGCATAATTTTGAGTGAAGACATTTTTGGGAAATCAGCTGGCTGAGGGTTCTGCCCGTCATGGTGGCTTATCGCAGTCATGAAGTGCTCTGCAGTGCTTTATAGCCGTGTATACAATATAGTGAGAAATGTACCTTACTGTAGTGTGTGAAGACGTGGTCACACACATTAAATAATGTAGTTATGGATAGTGGAAGCCTCTGTAGCTAAACATAGTCTAACGTGGCGCACCGTAGTGATCTGTAGCCATCTGTGGCTATCTGTAGAAAAGAACTTTGCCATTAACGTGAGAAAACCGTGCGCGAAGGTTTATCTGTTGGGCATGTTCAAAAGATAGCCACGGTAGCAGGTATTATTATTAACATAGCAGTAACTTGGTTTAATGTAGTTACACCTAGTTTACCGTAGTAACAACCATAGTCTACCGCAGCCAAGCATAGCGTATCCCGTAATCAATAAATTTGACATGAATCTATGGGCAACTAAGGGCTACTACGTTACACAGCTGCTGTCAGTGCATCTCAGTATGTCTAACTACGGTGTACTATGCTAGCCTGTACGTCATTGAAGTACTTTAACTTACTTTAACCTAGTTGAACGTACTTTAACGTACTTCTACATAGTCTTGGCTACGGTAATCCCCCTCCTATGGATAGCTACGGAGGCTAACGTACGTGTGACCACCCCATGAAGTTAGGACTGCAGGCAGGCCAGTCCAGCCTCTGCACCCACTTCTTAATGCAGACTTGTCCATTTCCCTGAGGTTTTGGCAGCCACAAAACTCACAGCAGCCCTTTGAAACTGTGTAGAGATAATGTGGTGAGTAGTGTACTTAAGTCTGTTAAACAAGTCTGTTAAATTATACACAGCTTTGCCTGGAAGGTGAATGAATTCATAGATTTCCTCTGCCTCTACGGAGTTTCCGCTGAAGCTGATTGCATGTTGTATGTTCTTATTATATGCTGTGCTAATGCATTGCTGGCTGTAGAAATGGTTGTTTGCATGTGATATATGCCTCATTTTTGGGGTACCATAATTCCAGTGTCTGACCCTTGACCTTTGTAGACCCACAAAAACACATGCGCGCACACATTAACAGCACTCGCGCGCACACACTCCTGGTTGCCACATTTCAACTCTGCCGTAACTTCTGGGTGCTACAGGGTTACTCTAATCTAAGAGTCCTGCTTTTCTTTGCTCGCTGGTAATTGGCTGTATAATTAGCACCTCTGATTGGCTGGGCCGTTCTCAGGCCTGACTCTCAGGTGTGACACAGGCGGCTCTGGGCCCCTGATAGGGGTGATTTCATGAACAGGGGTGTATCCCTGTGTCCCTCCAACCCTCATTTGTCTGTGTCATTTCTTTTCTCTTTCCTTCTTGCTGCACTTCTTTCTCCCATCCTCTCTCCCTTTTTCTTTGTCCTCCATCCTTTCTTCACCCTCTTTCTCCCACTTCCTCCTCCTCTGTCCTCCTTTTCCTCTCTCTATCTCTCTTTCCCTTCATCTATCTCTCTCCCTCTCGTCTATCTGTCTCTTCCACTTTCCCTCTCTCCCTCCCTCCTCTGCCCTTTCCCTTTTCCCCCCATCTCTCTCTCTCTCTCTCTCTGACAGAGCATCTCGGAGGACCAGTCCACAACATTCCACGTCGTCCTTGGAAACGAGGCCTGCGATGTCGACTCCATGGTCTCCGCCCTCTCATTCGCGTACTTCCTGTTTAAGGTTTGTGTCGCCCCTCCCATACAGAGGAGTGATGGAGCCAATCATTTTTGGAATTTTCTGGTTCCGTTGCAGTAAGAAGGTTCTTCACTATTTCAAATTTATAAAACGTCTTCCAAATGATCTTGGGTATTAAACTAATGGGTAACACGAGGAAATCCTATTGTAAAAGTAAGGAGTATAGCCTTACATTTATGGGGTTAAACTGGCATTATATTTTATTTTAGCTTTGTTTTTGATTAAGTATTTTTTTTTCTCATTGGTCTTCTCTTACACTGTCAGAAATGGGGTACAGCAGGAGTCCATTTCTGTTCCCCAAGGTACATTCAGCACTTATGTACCCTGTAGGGCTAATTATACGACCTCAAGGTACCTGTGTGAACCTTTTTAGAGCATAAAAGGTACTTTTATGTTCCAAAGCAAATAAGAACCCACTTTTGAGGGTACAACAGCAGTACTTTTTGAGGGTACTGCCCCAGTGATGAGCCTTTTACCCCTAAAGGTACAAATAGGTGCTATTTTCTGAGAGTTTTGCTGAAATGGCAGTAAATACTTTATTGATGGAGCTGGCTGGATAGAACATTTCCTGAGTTTGGAGGAAGTGTGGAGTTTGGGGCACTGTCGTCAGCATATAAAATCATGCTTAAAATAAGTATTTTTCCACTGCTGAAATCATGGTGTTTTTATAGTTGTGAACTGGAAAAATATCTCACCCTGGAGAGACCCCAGCTTTGAGTGCAGCTCTGTTTCCTAAAAATTCATTCCGGAATGATGCATAGAGATCAAATTCCGACCGATCATCACCACAGATGCAGGGTCATTCTGGCCACCAATCGCAGTGCATTACTCACTCCCCTTATCAAATATTCATGAGATGCTTGGTTACTTGAGATCCCCCCAGGGATGTCTGTGGAGTGAGATGCAGTGAAACGCCCTTGGATGAGAAATTAAACTTGGTTAAACCTTAGTCTCTGCTAATGCCAGGGATTCGATTAGTTCTGGTCCCATCCAGAATTTAGGGGCTGAGTGAATAAGATCTTTGGCATTTGCAAAACCTTCCACAGCCATGCTTAAAACAAATAAAATGGCCAAAGCTTATATCTACATCTGTTTAGTGGGGAAGTAGTCAAAGATTTAGCAATATGTGGAAAAACAAATTCTTGACTCCTGACGTGCTAGTATCAAATGTTAATTCAAAAATGGTAGAAAAACTTCATGGGCATTACTACCAGAGTCTGATCTAGAACCCTCATTTCCTCCCCACTGTCCTCGCTCCAGACGTCAGGCTCCTCTGGCAAGACTCCGGTTCCGATCTTGAACATCCGACGTTCGGATTTCCCGCTCCGCACGGATAACGTGTTTCTGCTCCGGGAGAGCGGGCTGTCCCAGGAGGATCTGGTGTTCCGGGACGAGGTGGACCTTGTGGGCCTTCGCAGCAGCGGCCGGCTCTCGCTCACCCTCGTGGACCACAATGTGCTTCCCAGGTCAAAGGTCACACCTGCAATGTCACTGAATTACAGGCTGGTTGCATTTTGCCTCCCCTGTCCCTTGGCCTTTTAAGAGGGGATATTGTAAATGTGCGATTAGAATGTTGGTCACTGAACATTCTAATGCTGATGTCACAATCGTGATGGGTAACTGTCAGCTGCAGTGTTCACTGACCGGGATTTTAAAAGAAACCAAAAACAAGTAATGGGTTGTCAAAGGGGTTATGACCATATATAAAATTTAGAACACTGGATTGCTGATGTCGTCATATTTACATTATCCAAAGTGAAGCACCTGGCCGCCATATTGATACACACAACTTCTTCATAAAAATGAATGGTTTCCTATGAGGTCAATTTCAAATAAGTCGATACAAGCGAGAAAATGCCGAGATGTGCGGCTGCCTTTTGCATCAATATTTATTTGAAGAGCTGTAATAAAACGTTTCATGCGTAAGTTAACGTATGAACGCAAAGTTGTCACTTTAGCGGCAAATACTTGTTCTATTAATGTGTCTTTGTCCCCCGTCACAAGATGTGAAATCGTGTCAAAATGAGCAATCTCTCAGTGTGACCTTGAGAGTGACGCGAAGGTCACCAAAATCGACTGGCACCGGGGTATCACCCTAATACATGTTGACATGAAATTTGAAGGAAGTCCGTCAATTCGTTCTTTAGATATCTCGCTGACAAGGATTCGGGACGGACATACGGACGGACGGACGGTCGTGAATACTGTGTCCCGCCGCCTCGCGCGTTAGGCGCGGTGGAGGACAAAAAAATTGCATTTCGTGCGAGCTAGCTAATTAGCCTTCCCATTGACTTGAACAGACCGCTGACTGAAGGCGAACGCTAGCGATTGATAACGGTCATCAGCGAGCTACCTTGGCTCCCTTACCGTCGCGGGGACTGCATTGCATTGCGGCACTTTAACATTAACAGCGAGTCACATTTCGGTCTTCGCTTGATAAAGTGTGCCGCTTTCCACCCTCCGAAAAGCACATATTTAGGGAGGCAAAATGTTGCTCTGCACAGCGATACCCAAATACCACTGACTCGCACGCGAGTGTTTTTGAAAACGTAATTTTAAAGTAGGCAAAAATGAATGGGAGTCTGAGTAAATTTTACTTCCTGGTGTATAGGCTGTTAGGGTACACTCAAGTGAAGCATCCGTTCTATCAGCAATCTAGTGTTTTTTATATATATATATATATATATATCTATGGTTATGACGTTATGGTTATGCTTTTATTACATTTCACTTTCTCCCCTGACTTTCGTAAATAAACAAGCAAATGAAATTAGGATACAGAGCTCAGAATTTGACCAGATGCTGTGCAAATACCGCATTGCGCACTGCAACGTTGCACTCCCTCTGCAGTGCTGACAATGACCTTGAGGAGGCAGTTGTGGAAGTGATTGACCATCACTTCTTGGAAAGGGTGCCGTCCCCCTCGTGCCCCATTACCGTGGAGACGGTGGGCTCCTGCGCCACCCTGGTTGCCGAGCGCATCGCCCAGAAAGCTCCGGAAATTCTCGACCGACAGGTGGCACAACTTTTATACGGTAACCACGGCGCCAGGCTTCACGAGGGCTCTCACTGGTGTTCGGTGTCATGGGCATGGCATGGTGTTGATGTTGTTCTGTCGTTAAATGCCAGCTGTGCCGTCTATCATGTGGTCTGTGAGACCTTCCTGATATGTTGTCTTAGGATAGTGGCTTTATCCTTTGTGAGTAATGACACACTTAGCAGCTCATACACATATATATATATATATATATATATATTCGCACATGTGGACATAGAAACTGTATATAAGAAGCTGTAATTCATACATTGTTCACATAATATCCATAAAAATAGACAGAATGCCCAGCCATAACTTTAATCTTATATTCATTATACTATAAAACAAGGAATCTTTGTCAGTGTGTGTGTAGTGTGTGCTTTGCATATCTCTACAACTGTTTGTCCAATTGACCTCAAAGTTGGTAGGTGTATTGCTGAGGACTCGTGGAAGGGCAATTTTGATTTTGAAGTTTTTTGGGCTGAGTAGTCTAGAGAAATTAAGAAAGATGCGAGCACCAATCCCACGCAAGCAGCAACTGAATGAACACTGTACCTGTAGTTATTATTTACAGAACCATCACTGTCAAAAACCTTATTGACAGCACTATACACTTCAGGACAGAATGAATTTTGAGAAATTCAATTAAGCAATGTATGTGCGAGAACGCTCTGGTTCTGTCAAATAAAGTGGGTTTCATTGCAAGAGTCAGTAACGTATGCAAAGTGGTTGCCTAAACCATGTAGCAGTTGTCAGATTTGTCTGTGTGAACTGGCTGACAGTGTGCGCATGTGGTTGTGGTTGTGGTTGTGTGTGTGTGTGTGTGTGTGTGTGTGTCCATGTGCCTTGGTGAGTGTGTGTACCTGTGTATATGTGTGTGTCTCTGACCACCTGTGTGTGTGTTTGTCTTTTTGACTCTTTATTTGCATCTGTTTATTCATGTGCACGTCTCTGTGACTGACTGTGTGTGTGTGTGTGTTTGTGCGCGCACGTCTCCCTCTGTCCCCAGGCTCCATAATCCTGGATTGTGTGAACATGGCTCCGGAGGCGGGGAAGGTGACGGTGAAGGACAGTCAGTTCGCTCACCTGCTGGAGTCTCGCTTCCCTGACCTGCCCCCCCGAACCCCCCTCTTCCAGGCCCTGCAAAGCGCCAAGTTCGACATCTCAGGTACCAGCGCACATTTCTCTACTGAGGACTGTGTTAGTGTGTGTCTCTGTGGAGTGTGTGCATGTTTCTGTTTCTCTTAATATATATGTGTGTGTGTGTGTGTGTGTGTGTGTGTGTGTATGTCTGTGTGTGCGAGTGCATTCATGATTGCCTGTTTGCGTGTTTTGTTTCTCTTTTATTTGAATGCATGGATCTTTAATGTGAAAGAAAATTGAGCCGATATTGTAGAACTCCCCCTGCTGGACAGGCGGTAGAAAACACTGAGTAGTGTAAATGTTGCAGCAAACCCCTGCGCCTCTGAAGGGCCAGACGTTCCCTTCACACTGAAATCTGCAGTAGTGATTTTGTGTGTGTGTGTGTGTGTGTGTGTGTGTGTGTGTGTGTGTGTGTGTGTGTGTGTGTGTGTGTGTGTGTGTGTGTGTGTGTGTGTGTGTGTGTGTGTGTGTGTGTGTGTGTGTGTGTGTGTCCCAGGCCTGACGACGGAGCAGATGCTGTTGAAGGACATGAAGTCAGTGGCTGGAGGAGACCTGACTGTGGCCGTGAGCGTGGTCTACATGACCCTGGATGTGAGTGAGTCACCTCCACCTACAGCCCGTCTCCACTGGACCCCTTTCTTTTACTTTGGGCCGTACTGTGCTTCAGTGCATAATTACCCTATATAAGCGTGTCTGATCAGTGCCAATACAAGTGATGTCATGACTGCAGAGATCTTAAGGCTCTGTACTAGCACATGTGTGTATATAAGACACATTGTCTGTGGCACGATCTTTACTTTAATGAAATTCAGTTTCAAATCCCACTGATTTGTTTTTTCCTGAGCATTATCCATTTCAGCATTTCCAAACCGCGGCAGTGGGAAAAACTAGCTTTCTGTGCTAGCTCATTAAGATGTTAGTCTGTAATTGAGAAGTTCAGCGTCTGTAGCATGCAATAATTTGATTCAATGAATGTTTAAAAAAAATCACAGATGGTCATGTGTAAAGTAGCGTTTCTTTTCAAAAATGTGCTCTAGTCTTGTCACTACCTGGAGTGACTTTGTAATGGCGGACGGCAGAAAAGGATTTATAATCATCCTAATCTCAGGGTTGGTTCTGTGCTGATTCTGGTCTGGTGTTGGCGCTGCTTGGTGAAAATTTTACACTAATCTGCCCTGGAGTTGCTGATTGACTGGAGAGAGAGGAATGGTTTGGTTATTTTTTTGTTTGTTTGCTATTTAGGCATTTCTCCAGCGGCGAAGTCTACAGCAAGAGCTCTGCGAGTTCTGCCACAAGCACCACTTCAACCTTCTGGTCGCCATGACGATCTCCTTCAATGACAACAGCGAGCCATTCCGCCAGCTGGCCGTCTACAGCTCCAGCACCCACTACAGGGAGGAGGTGGGAACTGCATCCTGAACACAATAAATCTCTGATTGGTTGTGGCATAACCTGGTCTGAGTTGGGGGACAGAGACTTGCGGACTGTTCAGAATGTGCTCAAGACACTTACAGGCGCACTGACGTTCATGAATTAAAGAATATACTGCTAATGTTCTAAATAACTTTGCGTCCCTTATGCGGTCTAAACCTCTGCAGCACGTTCTAAATCAGTCACTCCAACCCCGTTCCTGGAGAGCCACCATCCTGAAGGATTTTACTCCATCCTAATTCATTCTGCCTGTTTTGGCTAATTTGCAGCTCAGGATCTCTAGTTGGGGCAAAAGGAGTGTTTAGGTTGGAGTGAAAACCTTTAGGATGGTAGTGCTTCAAGAACATGGTTGGAGACCACTGATCTAGAATGTCTTCAGAAATATTTTTTGAAAAAGAGGTGGGTTTAGGGTCTTGGTGTAGTCTCATAGTTTAGACGGCCCGACATCAGCTAGATGGATTTGTGCATTTTCCAGCCAAGTTTCAGTGAAGAATCCAGCTCGTGTGGTTAATTTAAAGAGCAGCTAGGCTCATTATCAGCATTATTTGCATTAAATGCCCGACTTCACTGTAGCTGTTAGTAAAGGGTATCTGACCTGAAATTATAGGTAAATTTTGAGTTTTTGACACAGATTCGCTAAGACCAATCAACCCAGATAAATCCAGTCTCCCCCTGACCTTTCACTTCCTCTCAGAGCCAAAATGGACGCCTCCTTATACCGGCACAACATGTCCTTTCCATTAATTAAAGTGAAGCTGAATGTCTGGCAGGAGCTGCTTGTTGCTTTAGTGGCAGCTTCTCAAATACATCCAGAACAGGGCCTGTGTGGAAGCTGGCTTTAATGCAGTTGGAGCTGTAGCAATTAATCGATCAAACAAAAATTAGTTGCCAACTATTTTGATTATGGATGAATCATTTCAGTCATTTTTCTAGCAAGGTTTTAGCTTCTGAAATATACAAATTTTCTGCTTTGTTATTTTTATCCCCCGCCAACACGAAGTGGGAGGGGGATATAGGTTTGACCTCCTTACCGTCCGTGTGTCCGTCCGTCCGTCCGTCCGTCCGAGATAAAGGGGACAGCTTTACTCAGAAACTACTACAGATACAGTAACCAAATTTGGTGTGTAGCTTCAGACCATAAAGGCCTTGATCGAGTTCGAAAATGAGAAGCGCACGATTGGCGGGGGATGTTGTAGACCATGTTGACTTGTTGATATTAAACTATTAGTCAAGAGAAGGAATTTGAAGACTTTACTCTTTGCTCTTGGAAATTGTGATGTGCAGTTTTCACCTGCTTTTAAGATCCTGTAGATTATATAATTAATTTCAAAAATAATCGATTAATCAACTAAATAATTGTTAGCTGCTGCTCTAATGCTAGCTAAGCAATTAGATGTGTGATTGCACTAGTCAGCCCTATGAGTTTTTGCTGAATGCTGGGATTAGTGGAGCTGTATGTGTAAGTGCTCTGCAGAAGTGACTGCATCTCCCCCTTTTCTGCGTAAGGTTTAAAACCGCCGATTCAGTGGATAACAGTCGTCTGACGGCAGTGGTGCTTTCCCGTTTCCCTATAGTTCCTTCCAACCGTACTCATTGGGGATTATCACACTTCCGGGTTCCGTGGGCGGGATTTTTGAATTTGGTGTTTATCCAGTTCCGGCGGAGTTGAGCAACATAAACAATGGCTGAAACTAAGACTAGATGTCACTGCTCTGTTCCACTTTGTAAAGTGAACTAACAACGACAACCCTACTTAAGTTTTCATGGATTCCCAAGTGAATTAAATCTAAGGAAGAAGAAAGCGATTCGCCGGGACTAAGGGCCATGCTTTAAAAAAAACAATGAGAGAGCATGTTCGTTTGTAGCCGGCACTTCAGTGAAACAGACTATACTACCAGTGCCTGCTGCAGGCTAATGCTAGCTGACGTTACCAACTTTATCACAGCCAGGGGATGTGTATGTACTGTAGCTATAACTTACTGTCAGTAAGTTACTGTGCTATGTATTGTTCATTCTAGCAAAAGGGACAGTCATATCTTATGCGTCTGACTTGAAATGGCTAGCTAACATTAGCTAGCTTACGCTGACAGTGGCTAACGTTAGTATTCTTCATAACAGAATACAGGTAAAAATTGGTGAATCGACAGCCTCATTTAATGGTGAATAACATTAAACTTCGTTTCGTTGGTTTTAACATAGGTTTCTCGTTACCTTCCACTGCACTCTTAACAACTTATAACCAAACGAACATCTGAGCCGACGCCAAGGTAATGTTGGCATAAGCTAACCTAATGTTAAGTTAGCTAGCTAGCTAATAGCCACAAACCTTCGTAGTTGTTGGTGAAGTTTTCAAAAAAGAAGCTGTATCCCTTGTCCAGTTTTGATCGGGATGTGGGGGAGTGTTGTTCTACTAATCTGAAGACATTGGTAACTTATTTTTGGCAATTTTACGAGGGAAGCTGTAAAAGATATAAACTTAGGTTTGCCAGAGTATTTCGCCATTTAGCTAACGGAAATTGCTGTGCATTATTATCTCTGAATGCGGAAGTCCTATGTTTCAGCGTGATAATGGCCTATGCTCACATGTTGGGCCAATTTGGGAATGAGTGCGTGCGGCACGATTCTGTGTATGTGCCCTGTGATGGATTTGCCATCCTGCCTCTCGCCTGGTGCATGCTGGGAAATGAGGTAGCGTTTTTGACAAAGACTAATGGCTTTGGATGAAAAATGTAAGACTGAGCAGTGCTCCTTTGAGCTTGTAATCTTTTGTTCCCCGTCAAAGACGCTCAGTGCGTCTAAGAGCTAATTAGCTGTGTCGTGCAAGTCGCGTTTTAATGAATGTGTTTTGTATAGTCAGTTAAAAAGCACTTGCCGCGAATAAACCACTTCCCCTTTGAGACAGTCTTTTGCCCATATATCACTGAATCGGTTTGCGATTAGATGCTTACCAATTCATTCAAGAAGCTCTGCGCTGTCAGAAGGGAAAATTACAGTTTACGTAGTATTAATCATGCTAATTTTTCCCTGTTGCAGGGAATGAGATGGGAAAAGCAAGTAAAAAAATTGATTAAAAATGAACAATAAATAAAACGGTGTATATTTAAGGGCTGGGCTAGTGTACTGAGCAGAGTGAAATGCGTGTTTAGTACTACTGTTAAGATGTTATGGTTCGACGCCAAATTGTAAAACTGGAATAAGATAAACTAATGCAGACACTCTTGACATTGTACCGAGGCACTGTGGTGATACTTGAGGGCTTATAGCTCCCCCTAGTGGAGAATTCTCAGCCTGCAAAAAATAAGTAACTGGTTTACCATTAACCTCCTCCCTTACGTTCTTCACGTGCTTCACTGACTTGGTTGCAAGTTGGACCCAAACAGTTGTTTGCCTGTAAATACAAATAAAATCTGTAGATGTCATTGTGAATATTTCTGAATGTGTACAACAGTTTGAAGCTTTAGGCTCTTTGTGTGACGGTGGTATTGGTCTCCCCTCGCGTCGCAGGTGAGCCGAGCGTTGGAGCATGCTCAGAACCCGAGCCTGGCCCTGTCCCCGATGAGCAGCCCGTACGCGGACGTCAGGGCGTACCTGCAGGGGAACGCTGTCGCCTCGCGCAAGAAGCTCCTCCCCATCGTCAAGGACTTCCTGCAGGACCGGGAGCGACGGGCGGCTCGGCGGCGAAGGGGCGGGGACGGAGAGGACCTGGAGGGAGGTGAGGAAGAGGAGGATGAAGGCCCCTCCAGCTCGCCCGGGGCGGACGACGGAGAGCCCCAGCCCCTGCGGCGGTACTCGTCGTCACGACAGCGGCAGGGTGTGGGCGGAGTCGTGGCGGGAGCTGAGGAGGAGGAGTTTTGCGGCTTGGTCCCACCCACTCCCATGAACAGCTTAGTGGACGGCTGCCCATTGGACAACGGTGTACCGCGCATCAACCCGCAGGCCCTGCTGGAGAAGTTCAGCAAAATGGCCGCCGCTGAGAAGGGGGAGGAGGAGGGGTCGACAGGCACACACTGATACACACCCCGGTACTTTATGACCACGCCTCCTTTCAAGGTACAGAGCCCTATTGAGCCGCACTGTGGGAAGGCATCCATCACCCTTAAAACCACGCCCACTTTCCTAAGGTACGATATGTGCGCCCTTTGGATCTAATCTGGCTGTTTTAACTTTCCTGTTTGTCCTGCGTCGCCCACCAATAAAATACTGGCTAATGGATTTGCCCCGTTGTTCGCCCCTTTTTATTGAATTTACTCCAACAGCCATTTAGGCGTAGATCGTTCACCTGCTTCCTTGGTTTAATTATTTCCCCCCTCACTTAAACCTCTGTCAAAAAATTTACCTAGCATCCCCCAGTAGTCATTTCCCAGGACTGTCCAAGCCTTCAATTTTCAGCAGCCTCTGCAGAGTATAATCTGTCACGGTGTCCTGTGTCAAACCCCTGGGAGCAGGGCAGCCCGGGAAGGACACGACCTTGAAGAAACTGCTGAGCCGCAGTGGCGTCACAAAGGCAGCTATTGGTAGGGCAGCCATTTTGGCTCTTTTAAAGGACACGAGCCAGTTAATGAATGGGCAACCACCTCAATAACAACCGTATAACAACTGCTGACGAACACAGTGATTCTGGGATCTCAGTGCATCGTGTTGCAGAACCTGTGTCAAGATTTTTTTAAAGTTTCTGGATCTTTAGTTTATCCTGATTCGCTGAGGGAATGATCTTCGGCTTGATGGAAATAAAGGATCTGTGTTTCCTCTCGTTGGTGGGAGTCACAAGGGAATCACACATGTCTCCTGTAATCGCGGCTCGTTATCAGTGACGACCTCGAGCTGGCTCCAGGATATCACTGTTCCCGGTGCGTTCAGTGGTGATGGTGAAACACGGGGTGAAATAATTTGGGCAAAGGGGACAGTGTGACTAACTTCATGTCACTATTGACTAACCCAGGATTTACACCAGATGCGTGTTCGGTCCGCCTCTGCCGTGTTGAGTCTTTGCTGCGTAACAGTGCAGGATGACTACAGTCGCGAGACCAATGAGCGAGCCTGACGAGATATTGCGGTAATTTCAAAATCACGCACGATCGCCCGAGATAAATGATGCATGTTGTACTGAGGGCAACTACAAACAAGCAAAAGCCTTTGTTCTTTTCCGAAAGCGTTGAGGAACGGCTGACTTGCTTCGATTAGTTTATTCTTCGAGATTTTGTGCTTCTACCATGAATTAGTAGCCTATTTATTAATAAATGTACCTAATCTCCTGTTTGTGTTGGGCTTTGCATTTGTTTGGCAGGTGTTCTGTGGGTAAAGTTTAGCCTACATGTATATATTCTTATTTTGGTTGCTGTCCTGGACCACAATACGAACTGGTGCCAACACGGATTTTGAAAATTAAGCGCATGTTTTAAATGTTGTCTCTGTGTCCCAGTCGATGTGCTGTGCTGCGTTTCTGCCGTGGCATCCGACAAACAGAGAAGCCTTGTGTATATGCTGTGCACGTGGCGGTGTGTCAGAGCTGGGAAATGCAGCGCAGCGGATCTGGTGTAAATGCACTCATTCACTAAAGTGAATCCTATCAGCTGCGCTGCCGTGGTGGAACGCATGGACAAACGCGCATCTGGTGTAAATTGGGGGTTAGTGGTACAGCATTCGGTGTGCTGGATGTCGTGCTCTTGAAATTCAGAGGTTCTGGTAGTGAATGTGAATGACATGCTCTGCTGTGTTTACCTCCAGTGAACTCCTCTGATTGGACATCCTCTAAGGTGGGCGGGGTTTTGGATTAGGTACGGGTTAGTGTTCTCTTTAAGGACTTTCCACAATGACCTAAGAGATGATGATCGTTTTTCAATGCAAGTATTAATACTTTAAGAAAGGGCCAAAAATATTATTAAAGTGAAGATGGCTGAAAAAAGTGTTATGTTAAAGGGTTAAGACAATAAAAGTCCTAGTGTGAGTAATGTTAATGTGAAGGGGACAGTTTTGATTGGCCAGACTGATGAGCCACTCCTTTTTTTTGTCCTCATTGCATTAGTAGGATGCATATTTCCCAATGGGGTAAAATCCAGGCTCTCGAAGTAGAAATCCAATGCAGTGCTTCGCTCAAACCATAGTAGAGCAACATCAATTTTGCAGTGGAATTGTACAAAGTTTGATACAGGCTCCAAATTTGGCTTGGTGATTTCCATGAGTGCACTTGACAAATGTGTTTGAATGGCCAATTAAAAATCCAAGATGGCGGCCGTTTTTCAAGATGGATGACAAATTTGGCGCCTCAGAAATAGGATTGCGTGCACTTAGTTAATTTGCGTGATCTTGGTGCTGATTTATGAGTTTTCTGGTATGCGGAGTCTTATTTTTCTAGTCTCAGAACCCTCAAGTAAGTATTTTTGCAGTTTTGGGCCAATTGCTAAGCCTTTTTGAGGTTTGAGGCTGATTAACGAGTCTTTCCTACTTCGAGGAGTGACTGTCGGGCACTGCCAGGGCACACTGGTGACAGTTACTGCTGTGAAACCCAGCATGGGGTTCCGTGTCCGCTAAGGAGGATTCAGCGTCAACCTTAGTGTCCCAAATGCTGCTTAACCCCTTTGTGCAGAAGCCAAATTTGGCTATTTATGGATTACCCACTTTAATGCTGTATAATTCAAGATTTAAGCTTCATTAAGAGGAAAAATGTGGCTCAATTCAGAAAAAACACTTACAGCATTTAGAATTACATTGTATTTCAGTTTATTTTCATGTTTTTGGTGGAGAAAATGAGCTGCAAACATAAAAAATCTTCATGAGAATTCACCATTGAAATTGCAAAAAAAATAATTCTGAGGATTGAAAAACTGCTGGGGCTTAAAACTTTACATTTCTGGTATCATAAACTCCTTGAGCACAAGTAGAATACATCTTCAACATTACATTCTAGATTACTTGCATGCTATTAGTCAAATTATACAGCTACCCAAGTGTCTCCCCAAAGTCTCAAAATTATCTACTGTAAAATCATTAAAAAAATCATGTATTTAACAAAAATAAAAAAAGTTTTAAGGCATGAAATTTAATATGAACAAATGATTTTCTGGTTGAGTTCAGTATGAATTTATCAATATCAGTGCAGTTGAATATCAGTGGTCACCAGTAACCTCTCCAAACACAGAACATGCCTTTTCTCCATAATAAGGTTTAGAGTTTTGTCAATTTCCTTTTAAGTCCCCCAAGCCTGCACAAACACGCATTGCATTTTATAAACTGCTGATTAAACAGTCAGAACATTCACCCTGTAATGGAAGTTACCAGTTCCCAAACTCACGACCTCATTTCAACCCTTGTAAGGAACAAGTACAACTCACTAACTCAGTAATTTCTGATTTCTGAAATATACCATATTTTAACAGAACAAACATTCCACTTTCAGGGAACATCACAAAATATAAATTCCTCCCTAGATTCAACAGAACGGTGCAATGACCGTACCAGGGGGTCCACCTAAATGCATGGGCAGTTCACTTTTAAACAGGAAAAAACGTCGACATTCGACTTTGTTGAGTACGGTATACATTCCAAAACAGAAAGCAAAACTAGCAGCCTACCTTTTTTTCACGAATCCCTCCTCCAGAGACGATGTATCCAGTAAAGGAACTCTCCGGTCCTGTTTCATTCGAAATAATTCCCATTGACCATGTCCTTATCTTATTTAAATCCTCTAAATATAACTGAACACTTCAAGGCCAGTTTTGCGCGTCTTTTTTTATATATATATATATATATATATATATATATATATATATATATATATATATATATATATATATATATATATATATATAGATATTTTGCGTCTGTTTCAGCCGCGTAATGCGCGCAACGTAAACAGGATACAACCGAGCCTGCTGATACGCATAGGCTTGTATGCTTTGTGTTTGTCCAATCAATATGTTTCACTTGCTGTAGAACCTTTAAACACTCGGGAATTGGATAAGAAACGAGCCAATCAATACATTGTTATCGCGGAAGTTTCACGAGGCCGTGAAGTCTAACTGTGCAGTCAGGCAGCAGAGCTTGAATGTATGATTGAGTGATTGGCTATCAACGCCAGTACTCGGGTGGATATAAGGAAGCGCTGGATTGGTCAATGAAGGAATCTACACGAAAATCCACGGTAGGGAACTACGCATTTTTTGAATTTGATGACTGTAATTGACAGTAGAATGTGAGAGAATCAATACCATGTTGAATTTTTTGCTTCAGAAAACAGATTTTTCTGAACCACTAATTGGAATGCCGTTGGCTCACTGTTGCTAAAGTGGTTGCTACATAAGAAACGATTTTTTCTGTCGCAAAAGATCATTTTCTAAAACTGCTGGATCGATTCTATGGGCAAGGATATTGACCAGTTTGCACATCAGGCTTAGCTGAGGAGTTTAATTCATGCAACTCTCGAAAAACAGGGAGCGGAGTGAACTTCCCCATATTCAAAACCGCGTTCGAGGTCTGCTTGCTTGTGAATATTCAATAACTGATCCGGGGGTGCCATCTAGTGATCGAGTACAGTAACAGCGTGCTTAAATTTGCAGGTCTATCGACGCAGGCGTCTACATCTGCAGAAAGGGGTTAAACAGCCCTAGATCAGTTAAGCCGCCGCTTTTGAATTGACAGGATGTGCCAGCGCGGGAGAGACGAGCCAAGGATAATGGGGTTCCTTATATATCCAGATGGTGTACAGATTGCATGGGGCTTGAATGGCATTGGACGAACGATCGGGCGAGGTGTAGGGTGAAATGCATCAACCTAGTTGCATCCCATACAGGACAGGTCCCAGTGATGCAGGTGCTAAAAGGATAAACCCTCAGCCCTGACATCACCACGGCTTTGAGCACAAAATCTTGGCACCCTGACTGGGGCAAATGTTGTTTTCGTCAGATGGACAGAACTGAAAGCCTTACTTCGCCAGTTCACAAGGTAGCTTCTGCAACAAGGCCAGAGGCCATATCTGCTTTTCGCAGGAAGGGGAAGGAATCTGCAGGGCTGATGTGGCATGTTTGTGACGAGGTTTCTGTCACCTTGAACAGACCTCAGCCGCTTGTCCATCTGCAGTTTCCGATGATGACCTGCAGAAGCTGGAGAAGTTTGTTGTCCTCATGAATGACAGATCTAGTGCATCGTCTGGTGTGGACGAGGCGAAGTTGGATCTCTTTGCGCGCAAGTAGAGGTAATATGATCCAATCCCACCTACCAGAGCTGCCCTCAGAGAACATGCGAAGTGCGCTGCCTATCAGGCTGGGATCATCCGGGTACTGACGACTGTCTCCAACACGGGGATCAGCAGTCCTGCCAAATGGGGATGGACTCAAAAAGGAGAGACGTGGGAGATATTTATTAAACGTTTATTTTTATTTAACCTTTTATTTAACCAGGCACAGCCAATTAGATCAGGGGATGATTAGGTGGCAGGTTGAAAGAGCCAGGTTGGGAATTTAGCCATGACACCAGGGAACCCCTCACTCTTATCGATATATGTTGCACAATCTGTCCACCAATCGCAGCATGCTGCCAGGAACTGACCAAGTGTTCCTGCAAGAAAGGCTGTAGTCGGAGATGCAAATGTTTTCGTTCAGGGCTCTCATGCACTGCAATCTGCAGGTGTGTGTGTGTGTGTGTGTGTGTGAGAACAGTAGTGATGTACTGAACTCTGGTACTGGAACATTACATGCAGCTTGACCCGCTTTGAAGACGATGATGAACAACAAGTGTTCATTTGATTGAATCTGTTTTAAAAAGCATTTTATTATTCAAAGTATCGTGCAGCTGTTATTTTTCATTTTAAGTGCTACTTTATACAATTAACATTATCATAAAGTCATTGGGAGTGGAACAATTTAATTCAGCATCCCAGAAAATGTATGAATTGACACCTAGGTCACTGAAATCGGTCAAGTTGGTGCAATTCTATTAAAAAAAAAAGTGTTTTTGGTGGGTCAATTTGGTGGCCATCTTGAAAAATGGCCATCATCATGGATTTTCAAGTGGCCAGTCGTGCAGATTGGCAAAGTTTACCCCTGGGAATCGACACGCCAAATTTGGTGTTTGTATCTCCATTTGCTCAGTTTTTCTCTTATCTGCCCCGCTACAGCTGTATTTTGGTAGTTGGAACCGTTAGTCAGTTTTCAGGTGGCATTAATGTGCCAAATCGCCCTAGTGAAGTTCATTTGTGGAACAAACTCACTCCTGGACTTATAGCATTGCACCCCTGGACTTAACTATTTTTTTCATCTTCACTTTTTTAAACAACGGCAGCAAGATGATTGGCTGCCAACTGCAAATTAGCCCTGGTAAACAGCAACTGCTTCTTTTTATATAGATATAGGTGCACAGAATAACTACTTTTTGGTCACTGCTGAAAGTCCTGTAAATTTCAGGTTAAATTGAGACTTGGTGATTCTGGCAGCTTTCAAATTGTGTTGATCCGGCAGTTTGTGCAAATATGGTACAAATCTGACTTGCAGCTAAGTACAATTCAAGTCATAGCAAACTGTTTTGTAATGTTTGTGTTGAACGTTTCATCAACGCCTAAAACCCTTTGAGTGACTTAGCATGGTGTTTGGGTCTGATATTGTGGTTCTACTGAAGTATTCAAGATGATGGGGCCTTGCGCTATGGTTTTTTTTTTTTTTTTATTATTATATGCTTGTTAAAAAGACACATCTCTTCAAGCATTATTGATATAGATAGAGGTCAAGAGCACAGCCTCTTAGTCCCTGCAGATGCTTGTGTTCTCAGTATGATATTACAGTACTGGGCATCCGAGGATGCAGTTTTAAGATTTTCAGATTTTGGCTGTCTATTCAGGCACAGGGACTATTTTACACTGAGTACTTTTAATAGCTGAGTTTTTTCAGAATTTTTCAAAACTGACACCAAGGCAGAAAACCCTCCAAGTCACTGTTCGAGGATAGTTTTCCATTGTTTTCACTCACCAGTGGTGATTGTGACATCAGCATTAGAATGTTCTTCATTGAACATTCTATTTGCGCTTTAGTGACCTCACGCCTTTGAAAGGTTTTAGTAGCACTGAACGGAGTGTCTGATTAGCTTACTGTTGTGACTGCAAACATGAGCCATTTTTGTCTTTCATGCCAGTATTAGAAGGTTATACAGTGCTGTTTCCAAGGGTAACAGCACTGCACTCCGCATAGAAAAGCAATGCAATTGCAATGCTAACAGCCAAAGTCACTTTTCCAGTGGATGGGATGTGTGTGTTCTTTTCATTGACGCAACTACATTGATCTACATTGTTATGTTATTGTCTGTGGTGTTGCTGTGGTGCTATTGTGTATTTGCATAAAACCTGAGAGTTATTTATAACCTGGCAGTTCTTTATCTGGTCGTCCCTGGTTGGGCAGTCAATACCGCTCGTTTAAGTCCGAGTTGCTGTTTAAATTTACGCTAAATATCATTTCAGTGCTCCTCGTACATTGTTTTACTGTCATCCTCCCTGTGAAAGAAGTCATGTGCATAAAGACGAAGACAGCATTTGTCTGCATTCAGGGTCAATAAGATTTGCAATTATCACTGAGATCGAATCAAGGCACAATAACTGGATAATTTTATGTGGTTAACCTAATGATGTGATGAAGGCAATGACTGTTCTATTGGCTGCCATGAAAGGCTTTAGATATTAATTGTATATTTTCCTAGAATTGGGCCTCTCCGCTGGGCTTTATCCTGTTATAAAATGCAATAAATTATTTTACTGCTGAGTAAAATGTTATTGTTTCACCCCTGTGCGCCTCAATTGCGAGTGATAAGCAGGTAAATCTTTAATTGTGGTGGGGTGCCGTGTGATGTACACCTAACCCAGTGGACTGTCCCGAGAAGTGAAATCTTTCATGTTGAACAGGGAACATGATGCACGTAGTAACGCGAATTTTTACAGACCTCAATTTTGTGCAGACACTGAATTCTCCACCTTGTGTAGTTAACAAATCTGTTTGATAATTTAGGATGTTATTAAATGTGTATTCGGTACTTTGATTAGTCTACAAGATGAAAATATGGTGTTTTCATTTTGTTATATTGATGACAACTATAGTTCGATTAACGCAAATTTGAAGTATAAGTTTCTGCGTGCCTGATTTGAGTCGCAGGATATGTTAGCATGTCAGGTTAATTGCTATTGCTCTGTTATGACTTGATTCTTTAAAAAAACTGCAGAACTGTGTTCTTTGTTCAGTTGGTTACAATAGGATACTTTTTTGGATTTTTTTTTTAATGCTATTCTAAAGGTGTTAACCAACAAATCCATGTATTTTATGCTAAAGTGCATTGTGAAGCAAATGTTTATGTCCATATATTTACGTGTGCCAAAAATCATCATACCTGTGTGCAAGTCTTCATTATGAATGTTATCTTCCCTTAATCGCTATCTATTTTGATCTGTCTAAAATTTGCCTTTATTTTATCTGAATCTGTCATTATTTGGCATCATCTGGGCCTGAGAGTGTAGGCTAGTACGGTGGTTCTCAAACTCAGTCCTGGGGACCACTGCTCACGCGCGATTTTGTTGCAACCGCAAATGCAACCCAAGAATTTTAATGAGGATAATTTCTCTTCATTGACCTTTCAGGCAACATTGTCATTGCTGTGAACTATAAAAGTTCCATATTGTCTCCATGCTACACGGGAAACTGCTGAATAAAAGGAGAAATTAAAACAAAAAGGTACCAATGAATTTAAAAAAATAAGTAGGCTCTTAATTTGTAAATTGATGCATTATCTCCAAATGTATGCTTTTATTAGGTAATGAACAGTCCAATGGCAAAGATAGAAACAATGACTCACACCTGTTTTATGTTAATATTGTGGGGAAAATTTTTTATTCACTTTAAGCTCGTGTGAAACAACCCACGGGAGCTCATTAAATCTTGTAATTTCCTGTATTACATGTAATTACATGTACTCTAGAAAGACGAGATATTTAAAGTTCAAACTGAAACTTTATTAATTTATTTTTTTAAATATTCAGTCATTTTCAATTTGAATTTTTGGACTTGTGAATTCCAAAAAAACAAAGTTTCACTTTGAATATTCGAACATTATATGTTCGAATATCTAGTCTTTGTAGTGTACTCAATTGAATATATACGTCGAAAAAGATTTGCGAATCGTTGTATGTTGGTTTTAATCACGTTTTACACAACGTCCCAACTTCATTGAATTGGGGCTTGTATACTTTAATCAAGCAGAGCAGATCTTGTCCACGTGACTGAATTCAGGCGACTAAAGCTAGCGAACACTGAAGGACTGGCAATGTCGGTATCGGATGTGCTCAGCACGTCAATTGTGTGGTCAACATGGCTAACACCTGGAGCTGAGCTGGCATCGTGTTGCGAAACAACATTTCAATTTCATGTCCGCATGTAGGAAGCAAAGCGGCGCAATGAAGTGATTTAAAAAAAGAGCCTATAATAACCATGGGCCTAGTTTCTCTGCAGCACTGCTGCATTTACTCTCCAAGCAAATCTTCTACAGAAAAAAACACCCACCCTTCAGGATGATCAATAAAATAATGTTGATCCTCCCCCACCCCCGATCTTGCAGTTGCAAAGGAATTCTCAGACCTGAGTCTAGATTTACTCTTTGTTCTCATAGCCTATATTTTGCCCTTGTTTGATCATTTTTTTCTGATTTGCGTGACATTGTGCTGCTATAGCCTGCCTTTTTTGTGGATGAAGCAAATGACGTAACATTGGCCTTAGCTCGCTGCTGAAGAACTTTGATTTAGAAACGGGTGTTTGGAACTCCACTGGAGTTTTTTTGGTTTGCTTGACCCAGGACAATCAAATCAATTCAAATGTTATTAATTAACAGTAAATTAGATGTTGTTAATTCTGCTGGAAATTGCAAAAATGTTTGTCATTTTTTTTGACTGCTGTCTCTTGTAAGATGAGGAATGCAAGATGAATAAAAAACTTCAGCACAGTTCAATGAAAATAAAACTGCATTTCAATGTATGCGTCATTTCATTCCTTTGTCCTGAATGTGTATTTTATGCACATAATGGTCATTTTTCCAATACAAATGCAGGTTTGGTGGATATGCAGAGGTGATGCGGAGTTGTCAGCATAGATGACGGAGCACTAGTGTTGAGAAAGTGTGGTTCCCCCCATATTGCGCATCATTTGTCATCTAGATGATTTTTGCTGTAGTTAAGTATTCTCAAATAAATAAGCTGACTCATAGCATTTGAACTCAATGATCACTGCAGAAGTCACCTTTGCGGACATTATGCAATCATTTGCTTGTACTGAAATAACTCGTGAGCTAGCTTGCTAATAAGTTTACAGTTCATTTCTATTATAATAACTGCCAGCTAGCTAAACTGAAAACGAACACTTTAATGTTATAGCTGGCACACTAGTGTAACTAGCTAGATTACAGTAACAATTCGCCTCTACTGTAATAACTGTTATTCAGTCGATTGTTTCTTTTTCTATTGTTTCACATAGGGGCGGATGAGATGACTGAAGTGACATATGTAATGTGGGGGGGTGGGGGGGAAAGCCACTAGGTGGCAGTATTGACACTTTTTCTTTTTGTTAAGCCCAGCCTGGAGCTAGGTTTTTGGGCATGTCCTGGGCATGTCTGAGAGGAAAAAGTCCCAGAGAATTGAAAAAAAAGTCTAGAAGGTGGGAGGGGGCTGTAAAAGAGTATATAAGGAGAAAACTTGAGAGAGTAAAGTAGTCGGAGAAATTTCCTGTCCCAGAACATCGCAAAGCAACCCCATCTCAAGGGACTGTAAATATCCTTTTTTTTTTTTTTTGTTAATATTTCAATCCTGGTCACTGGTTTGTTTAATTAAATCTGTTTAAGTTTTAAAATTTTGTCTGTCATCCCTTGCTGTCTGATAGGTCATAACAAATTGGGGCCATAACAAATACGTGCCGTGAAAATAAGTGTCCCAATGCTGCTCTTAACGGCTTTGGTCCCTTGTGCACTTACACCCCTCAGTGCGCCGTCAACATATGCTCACTTGAAGGAAGACCTTAAGGGCGGAAGTGCCGATATTGGGACAGTATCATCAAGTGCTAAGCGCCAATGCCGTGCCCCTTTTTGTGGGAAAACAATCGCATTCAAATGCTGTAAGCAATCTATCATGGGCGATAATTGAGCAGGAAAATTCCCAAAAGCTGTTGTTGTACATCAAATAATAAGACCATTCCAGATCTCTGGTTTCTCTTCTGACCTGGAAAAGAAAAAGATCAAAAAAGGAGAGCTTTATGGCTTCAAGCTACCCAGCCACTGTGTCGGGTCATTGATCCACTTGGACGGAGGGACGCTGAAAGAGCAAGAGGGTTGACCGATCAATCGTAATTTATTAAGGTATCGCGAACGCTCTGGTTCAGGCCTGGTGGCAAATGATCGTTAGGCCTATCTAGAAATCATAAAATCAATTTAAACAGGAAGTCATGTTAAACAAATTTGTCAGATTTCACAGCTCAGAGGTTTTCTATCCCCCAAAAGGGGGCGTGACCTTGACGCTTAGCGAAGTCTGGGCCGGTCTGGGCTTTATGCGAGGAAAGTCTCATGGGGGGACCAGATTTTACACGACACCAGGTGCAAAATGGCTTACTCAACCGAAAATGCACACATGCAATAGACTATAGTAAGGAATGGTGTTTAGTAAGCAACACCAGCGGTTGCGTTGCATGTTCTTTGAGCTTTAGCAATTCTCAGGTAGTACCATGTATTTGCTCTCTAAATCAGTGTCCCCAACCCTCTCCTGTAGGCCCACCTGTCCTGCATGTGTTAGATCTCTCCCTGCTCCAGCACTGGTGAGTCACATGATCAGCTCGTTAATCACCCCCTAAAGCTGATTGATGACAGCCTGATCATTTGAATCACCTGTGCTGGAGCAGGGAGAGATCTAACACATGCAGGACAGGTGGGCTTCCAGGAGAGGGTTGGGGACCACTGCTCTAAATTACGTCTCGAAGAAGTACCTGAATGAACTTGGGAGAGGCTAAACCCTGATCTTACTAAGCCCACGCTCGTACTACGGAAATGTGCAGGAGTAATTCATCTTGTGCTGCTTTGCGGCACTTTATCATCTTTGGTTGTCAGAGCTTTGGTCGCCGCAATAATTTGGTCATCTCACTCGCAACCTGCAGGGATCCACCTTTGGAATTGATTACTTATGTATTATTTACACAATTAGGATGACTTTTTAAAAAACTATTTGTGTCTTAATCCTCTATTAACCACCGTAGCATGTCTGCTACATGAAGTGAAAGGGATAACAGCCTGGACACCCTGCTGGTTTTGTTTCTTATTGCCAAATAAACATTTGAGAATAACTTGAATGGTCCTTCAAGTTAAAATTTAAAAATAAAAAAAAAAAACATTTGAAATTTAAATTAAAAAAAAAATATATATATATATATATTTTTTTTTTTTTTTTAACAATTTTTCCAAATATTGGCCCATAATCAACATATTTGCCTAGGGAAATGATTTTTACACAATTGGAAATGGGTTCGGTTAATAGAGGGTTAAAATATTGCAATAACATTGTATTTCTGGTTTTTAGACCGCTTGACTCAGTTCTAAGTTTCCCGACTGAGATATGAGAAACTGCACTTCTCTTGCAAATAACGTAAGACAAGCTCATCTATATGAGAGGGAAAGAAGTTTTATGTTCTATTTCATTACAGGACTGAAAGTCTTAATAAGACAGATGATTGTTTTAGTTTCTTTCACTATTGATGACTCCTTCTGTTGGCTTGTGGAGAATTCCTGCTCTCAGAATTCCAGAAGTTAATTATGACCATTTCCTTGTCAACCTCCTGCTCCCAGTACAGAGCTGCCCTTGTGTTGTTCTCCAGGACCTTTTTAATTGATCCTGTCTCTATTTTCATTTTTCAGTCTTTAATCTTTTACACATTGTAATGAAAGTGATTTTAAATTGCATCATGGAATGGGGTTTGAAAAGGGTCAGAACGAGAGAGTTCTTTGCCGACCCGATTCTTTAAAGGACTGTTTTCTCTATACTCTTTCGGAGGATGACCTATGAATTAGTGAGTGTGAATCTTTGCTAAACCTTCTAACATATCATGGAAACTTTGCAGGAATAGAAACTTCATAAAGCCCCTGAGGACTGCATCAGTAACCAGGATGATTATCCTACAAAATTTACTCTGCTGGTGTTAATCAGGCTTTTGGACCATGCAGACACCAGCTGCTGAAGTCACACACTCCACACGCTCTCCACCTCTTCCCTCTTTCCTCATCTGCCTCTCTTTGTTTCTCTCCTCCTCCTCTTCCCTGTCTCTCTATCCCTTCTTTTTTCTCTCATTCAAGCCCTCCCATCCTCTCTCTATCCTTCCCTGCTTATATCCCTCTATTCCTGTCCCCCCCTACCGCACCTGCTGCCTCACTCTTGTCCCCCCCTCTCTCTCCCTCCCGTGTATATGTGGGTGATTGAGATTGCACAGGTGTGTGCAGTCAGTCAGGGTGTGGCCCTGGCAGACAGGTAGACTGCTGTCCACCAGGAGCTGGTAAACCTGTCAGGAGATCACAGGGAGGAGGGCGTGGTCACGTCTCAAACACACAGACACACTAACACACACACGCCTGCTTTCCAGCATGAGTCACTCCCACCATTAGGCAAACCCAAGCGGCCTGACCACTCAGAGCAGAGCGAAACGGTGAGTGAACCCAGAGGGAGGAGGGTGTCCGGATCCAATCCAGGAGGAAGTACACAAACGCTGAGGTCGGTTGTGCCAGGACCGGACAAACAGTTCCTTGGAGTGAGGTGAGTCTATCTGGAGACGAGCTCAAGCATGTCAGTTGAGTCGCCATGGCGATGCAAAAACTGCCAAGGCTCTCGGCCTGACGGCTCAGGAATTGGCTGGCTGCCGAACCAGATTGAGGGGGAAGTTTGGATTTGGAATGATAACGCATGTTTGTTCCTGTTTCCAGGGCATAAATTGTGTGTTTTAGGGAAATAAAATGGCGTTGGGTCATACTGTTGGCGTGTAAGAGGAGTTTGGCCAAAATATCCTTCTGTCATCCCCTTACAGACCAAGTTATAGGAGGTAATTGGATCAACAAAGCAAAAAAAAAAAAAATGTTACCACTTCTCGTGACAGGGTCAGTTCTGCAGGGAATAGATCGTTTTACTCAGTCGCTTTACCTGATCCTGAAGCGACCATAACCCCCGGCTCCAGTTTCCACCCGAGGTCAGTCGCATTACTCCTCATTTCCAAGGTCCTCTTTTCAAGGCTGAATTCTGTCCTCTAGTCCCTGTACTGTCAGCCTAGCAGCGGAGCGCTATTTAATCACTGCTTGTTGTGTTTGCGGGTTTTCCGAGTTACTCTAGTATACTGAAATGCGCAGCGCAGTCCATAAGCATTTTGACAGTGAAACCTTGTCCTAGAAAACACATATCAGGTTAAAGTGGTGATTTTTAGTTTCGTTGTGAAAGTATTTGCATCCACATAGGAGCTGCAGCACAAGATTTGCAACCCTTTTCATGCAGTGGGACGCCTCAAATGCGTATGGACTGCACATATTGTGGACACACACTTTAGCCTGGTGTTCCTCATGAGTTTACTTCACTTTAAGCAGGGGATTTTGCTGGCACAACAGGTTTTAAGACCTTGTCTGGGTCCCCGTTTCCATGATTTTGGCTGAAGAGGAGCGCTGTGCTCTGTGCCTTCGCCTTGCGGTTCAACTTTCTGGTTCCTCCGGTAAATAGTGAAGACCTGTCCAGGCCTGTCAGCGAGAAAAGCTAGAGCTCCAAAGTACTGTCGAAATTAGCGGAACAAGGAAGTTTTTTCAGGGCTTTGTGCAAAAAAAAAAAACTGCTCTGAGGATCACCTGTGCTACTTAGCCGAAAATTTTAGGAAAAACAACCAAAGTGCACAAAGATTACTTTATAAAGTTTAAACTTGAAGATCTGTGTGCAAGAAGTACCTAAGTCACATTATTGAAGAAATCGAGCTGGCACCAGTTCTTAGAACCTGTATTGATGAACCATTTAATGCAAAAATTAGGGGGGAAAAAAAAAACGAGTACTCCACCCCTGTTTATTGTTATGTGGTGTTTTAGGAGTCCACTAACATTTTCCGCTAGAAGTGTTTAAGCCCATAAAATTTGTGCTATAAGTGCCCAAGTCCATGACTGGCCTATCAAAATGCTGTAATTGAGGGGTTACCATGGTTACCAAGGGAATGTTCATACTCCCAGAATTAGATTTAGCTGATTTTGCTGTGAAACTTCCCGCATGGTGACGCTAGAGTTAATTACTCAGTGTTGATACTGCACAAAGAAAAATGACTGTATTGATCCGAAAATTGTGCTCAGTGGGTTTCTTTTTACTTTAGTCCATCTTCTGGATTGGGGAAGGTTCCAGGTTTTGCTTGGTGTAGTTATTCATGTAATTTGTGAAACAGGGCTCAGGTTTATGAGAATAATTAATTGAAACCTATAGTTCACCTGATAAAATGCTAGTTAGCCTGCTTGGCCTTTCGCCCGATCGGGCTTATGCTGTGGTTAGATGCCTTTGTGATGGTCTGTCGTGCATCGGTCCGTACGTCTGTAAACTTTTTGCCTTGTCAGGGCTCTAGCGCCTTCAGTTTTTTATGGACCCTTTTCATATTTTGTATATGTGTATATGGGATGAAAATCTGGGCCAAGTTCCATTTTGGCCATATTGCAATGGGCCAAGCGGGCGCAGTTTGCCGCTTTTTTTTTTTTTTTTTGGCGTGCTTCTCTGACAGTGAGCTGCGTGTGCTTAGGGCCAGGATGGTGGCTTGTCCTGTTAGCTCGCAGCCATTTGCCTAAGTTCCTTCCCCTGCCAATGACATTGATGTTGTTTCATGCTTCGGTTGGAAAAACAGGTTCTATGATGTTTGTGATTTGTTTTTCGGAAGACGGACATAGACGTTCTCTGTAACCCTTTAAACTGGGTGATCACAAAAAATTGTGTGACAATGTTGTAATGTGTTAAGTCCAACATTGATGTAATAATCACTGGTAATGCTAGTTTATAAGTCTATACTATAGTATAGAATTCTAGTAAACAGATGTAGCATTTTGAAGGGGGAAAAATCCCTGCTATTCAGATTGTCTGTATTATAGTTTGCCTTTTGGGCATGTGATCCCAGACAGGCTCTTCAGAGCTGACTCTTTGCTCCGTGGTTTGGAAGAATGGGCCACAATGCTGCTGATCTGTTGTGTAATAAAATGGCTTTCATCTTCATATTTAAACCTTTGACGGACAGTTTTATTTTTGTGTTTTTCAGTCGGTGTTCCAGAATCTAGTGGCTTTTAAGCTAACTAGCAGCATTGGAATGTTTCGTTCTAAACCTTATGACTGCATACGTGTGATCTTAAAATTTCACGAGTTTTAAAGCGTTTTACTGTTGTTTTTTTTTCGCACAACGCCGGCCCAGTCTTATCGCTGCAGGGTTCTCCCTCTGTCAACTCGAGAGGGTGAATCTTGCTGTCCTCGGGTGACACCGTCGCTAATTGTGCGTCGCTACGTGGAGCGAATTGGGGGCGCTAACTCGGTCAAAGTCCGTTTATTCATTAGGTCCGGTACTTCTGCTACAACGCTGACGGATAGTGCCGACACCCCAGCTCAAGGCGAGTCCGTGCAGCTCTCCGTTGTCATAGCTACCGCCGGGCAGGACTTCGGCTTACGCAGCCCGCTGCACCTTTCTTCTCAGGTGTGTGTCCACCAAGGGAGCGCTTTGATTGGCCGCTTGCCGCGACCCTTACCCTCATGACGTATCCAGGGCTTGTCCCAGAAAGAGTCCCGAGATAGTGACGCGGAAACTGAAACTCTTGACATTGAAGTTGGAGCATTTATTCAGGAAGGCAGCTGCGGTAAAGTAATGAAAGCTTTTATTTTAGTGATTCTCAACATTTAACAGGGACTTGCTACCTTTTAATTTTAAGACTTTAAACAGTTAAATAGAATGCAACTGACTCTTAAAAACACTGTCATTGTGAAGCATTAGTTGAGGAAAATCTGAGGATTTACTCTTGTGTACATTTGTCTGTGAGCTGCGGAAGGTTGAACAAGATTTCCATTCAATATCACAATACTCTGTGCCAGATTCTAGGACTCAAGGTAGTAGCCGAACTCACTGTATTCATTTTATGTGTGCAGTTCAACAGATGGAGAGATTGATTAAATTATTTCCATTCAGATTTTGCGGCTTGAAATGTCAAATGTGAAAATATGGCAGTTTACAAGAAATACACACACTTTAGTAATGTAGATTATTATTTCCGGTAATATCAGGTTGTATATTGAAAATGGTTGCTCTCTGTGGATGAAATGTGCCTTAGCTGACATTAGAAAGGTTCAATTTTTGCAGAGATGGAACAAAGTTGTCTCATGTTGTTTGCCTGAACAATTTTAGTTTCTTCTCACTACTGCTTTAAACAATGGGCCAGTTGGTAACTGACTATGTGACATAAGTTACCAGCCCTCTGTACGTACAGTGGATGTAAAAAAGTGTAAGCACCCTTACTGAAATACCAGGTATACGACACACAAAGCCAGAAATGATGACAATGAATATCAACTGTTTTTAATCCTTGGAATTACCTTCCAACAGTGGGAGAAAAAAAGGTTAGTTATTAGGATAATTTGAAATAAAAAGAGAACCTGCAACAAAGAAGATATATATATATACAATGCTGGACTTGTTCCTGACATTCTTGAGAAGTTCTTGGAGCTCTCTGTTGCTTGGTGATCCATGCAGTGTGGAGTGTACTTTGTACACAACAGGCGCAGTTTGTGGATCGGAGAAAATAAATATCTTATTTTACTGAAGAAGATCTGCTCTCCAAGACAAGTGAAAGAGGAGTGCGCAGAATCTGTGCGGATTCTGTATGGGTGGGTCCCTTGGAGTGATGTCACAGAAATGGTCTGTATGGGAGGGTCCCGTGGAGTGATGTCACAGAAATGGTCTGTATGGGAGGGTCCCGTGGAGTCATGTCACAGAAATGGTCTGTATGGGAGGGTCCCGTGGAGTGATGTCACAGAAATGGTCTGTATGGGAGGGTCCCGTGGAGTGATGTCACAGAAATGGTCAGTATGGGAGGGTCCCGTGGAGTGATGTCACAGAAATGGTCTGTATGGGAGGGTCCCGTGGAGTGATGTCACAGAAATGGTCTGTATGGGAGGGTCCCGTGGAGTGATGTCACAGAAATGGTCAGTATGGGAGGGTCCCGTGGAGTGATGTCACAGAAATGGTCAGTATGGTGGGTCCCATGGTCTGATCCTCAGCCCTGTTCCACAAAGCAGGATTACACATTTAGATGGGGAACTGCAGTGATAAAATCTGGAACCCACTAGATCAAGTGCATGACCTGAAGTAAAAACAAGCTGTTCTGTGTGCGCATGGGGTCTGGTTTAGCGTCGTAGAAACGGTTTTACCTGAATCAGTGGTGGCCAGTCCTGGTCCAGTATGGCTACAGAGTGTGCTGGTCTTTGTTTTCACCATACACTTGAACTTAAGAAACCAGGTGAGCTGAGTTAACCCCTTAAACTCTCTTTTCACTTGAGTTTTCCCTTCAATAGGTTCAAAGTCAAATGAAGCATTTCTTTATTATAGGACAATGTCAATCACACATTCTGTATCTGCTGGCAGCAGGACTTCACTGTGGCTACATCACTTTAATACTGAGTAAAATATCAAAACCCTGGATGCTGCGTTTTTATGACTGCAGCATTACACCAAACAGAAAATATCTTCACTGCAAAAAATGTTAAGATAAAAATACTAGGTAAGATGAATTTACTTATTTTAAGACTTAAAACACTCATTTCTATCACCATTTTTCTTTGCAAGACAAATTTTTTTTTTCTTGTTTTGAGGTCATTTTTACTAGCTTGCCAATTGGGTAAGTAAATTTCACTTGTCAAGTCTGTTATGGCCCCAATTTGTTACGACATACAAGACAGCAAGGGATGACAGGCAAAATTTAAAAACGTAAACAGATTTAATTCAACAAACTAACAACTAACCTACAATTTATACTACTGACCAAGATTGACGTATACAAGAAAAAAATATATATTTACAGTCCGTTGAGATGGGGTTGCTTGGTGATGTTCTGGGACAGGAAAATGCTCCAACACAGGCAACAATCCACAAAAAGCTTCACAGGTCTTGAAAAGAGTGACAGGTCTGGTCAAATGTATCCTTCCACTATTTCTCCTTGCAATTTCTACTACTACTTTACTCCCTCAATTTTTCTCCTTATATATTCTTTTGCAGCCCCCTCCCACCTTCCAGACTGGCATTTTTTAGTGGCATTTTTTCACATTACACCTCCATTCCAAAAGGGAAAAAATTTGGCTCATAAAGGCAAAATTTTTCTTTTCAATACAAAAATAGTTAAGTAGACGCTTGTGTATATATATACATACATATAATACAATATGCTAGTAAACACGTGATAAATATACATACTCAAACACCTTTTTGACAACCTCATAATCAGAGGAATCATCTGCAGACAAAGCCGAATAGGCTTGTTGAGCTTTACACTCGAGGACAGTTTGCAACATCAGAGGCCAGTGTTCCTTTGGCCACTGGCAGCTCTTAGCTACCTTCTCAAAACACTGGAAATACTTATCAACCTCCTCCTCGGAGAATGGAGGCACCAGCTTTACCTCCTGGCTGGCATGAAATTTTTTCTCAGCTTCCATTTAGATTTTTAGTTGCTCTATTTGGAGCCTTTCTTCTCTATCGAACTTCCGTAAATTGAAATCTCTCTGTCTTGCTAATTTTTCGAACTCAAATTCTCTCTGTTTTTCCTTTTCCTCCCTTTCTTTTTTCTCTCTCTTGCTCATTTTTCTAACTCAAACTGCCTTTCTTTCTCTCTTTCTGCCCTCTCAAATTCTTTTTGTTTTTCTTTTTCCTCCCTTTCAATTTCTAGCATTTTTAATTTAAGTTCCATTTCTACAGTTGGATTTTCCACTGGAAACTGTTCCAGATCTCCTGGTGCAAACACATTTTCATCAATGTAATATTCAACTATCTCTCGAGCCAGTCTTGCTTTTCGCATGGCTGGTTTTACCCCTGTCAGCTCTAACTGTCTGCATATTTCTAGCAGTTCGGTCTTTTTAAAAGACTTCAAAACCTCTACGGTTGGTGATGCCAAGAAATCATCCATTGCTGTTAATCTGTCAATACATATCTAGGAAAAAAAAACAAATTTACAATTTGAAATTTTTGATTTTTAATAAATGACTCCCACAATGGTCTAACCCGGACGAGCCCCCAATTTGTTATGGCCCCAATTGGTTATGACATACAAGACAGCAAGGGATGACAGGCAAAATTTAAAAACTTATACAGATTTAATTCAACAAACTAACAACTAACCTACAATTTATACTACTGACCAAGATTGATATATACAAGAAAAAAAAATATTTACAGTCCCTTGAGATGGGATTGCTTGTTGATGTCCTGGGTGAGGAAAATGCTCCAACACAGACAAAAATTCACAAAAAAAACTTCACAGGTCTTGAAAAGAGTGACAGGTCTGGTCAAATGTATCCTTCTTCTTGAAATTTCTCCCACTACTTTGCTCTCTCAATTTTACTCCTTATATGCTCTTTTGCTGCCCCCTCCAACCTTCTAGACCTTTTTCAATTCTCTGGGACTTCCCCTCTCAGGCATGCCCAGGACATGCCCAACCTAGCTCCAGACTGGGCTTAATGAAAAAAAAAAGGTCAATACTGCCATCTAGTGGCATTTTTTTCACATTACAAGTCAAATTGTGACTGGTTTTAAGAAAAAAACATAAGTTACTATTTGACTTGACAAGTGAAATAAGTCTTAAAATAAGTAAATTCATTTACCTAGTATTTTTATCTTATCATTTTTTTGCAGTGTTGACCTCGTTCATCATTTCATACACATTTCCCTGTAAATTCAGCAGGACACATCAGGGATTGAAGGAAACCTTGAGATCTTCACTAGAACTTAAAATAGGCCTTATACGTTGCACAGGTTTGAATACTGCAGCTGCATTTAATGTACCCCTTAGGTTTTATGGGGTTAACTGTGCTTTCATCATCGGCTTTAATTTGTCAATTTGGTCCTGAGTTGCAACCAGAAACTAGTGGACGCTGTAGTCCTCCAAGACCATAGTCGGTTACCCCTGATCTGGATAAACCCCACAGTCCTGTGTCAGTCCTGACTGCACCTGGTGATGTGTGAAAGCCTTTCCAGAGCAGTGCTAGCTGTTAGAGCAGTAAAGGGGCCAACCAACTACTTATCGATGGGTATGACTTCGGACTTCCACATAGTTTGAGCCACTGGGATGAAAGGTTGTCTAACTCCATATTTGTCTTTTTTGTACTAATCTTAAACTGATTCCTTAGTGGTCAATCTGTCTAGTGCAATAATGGATTAACTCAGTGTAGTTCAAGCACTATACAATGGTTGAAGGATATGTTCCTCTGTTCAAGAATGCATAAAGCCGTCAGTGCAATTGTGGTTCAAAATGAAAAATTAAATTAAATTAAAGACCACTCTTGTTCTAAGGGGCTCATTTGGTCATGTAATGCCGCATGGTGAGATGTAAATGTACATAATACATGTTCATTCTGTTCTCTAGGCATAAAGAGGACCTTAAAAGTGCGTCCCTGCAACCAAGACATGGAGCTTCAGAATGAAGAGCTTCCTAGGTCAGAGGTTATCCCATACAAAGTGGCTTTCTGATTCATCTCCACAGAATATATGAGCTCCATAATGTTTGGGACGAAGATGTGTCCTTTTAAATTTTTGCTCTGGAATTCCCTAAGTTTATATTACTAATTAAACACTTTTTGTCTGCTTAAATGCAGATTTATTTTAGGGTTTTTCTGCACAGTTTTGAATTCAATGTATTGGAATATCAAGTTAACATGAATTGCCTGTCCTAAAATATCAAAATGTCGGAGTATGGAGCCAATTAAAGAACAGAACACACGTCTTGTCCCAAACATGACGGAGCTCTATGCATGAGTTAAAGTGAAGGACAGAAGGGCTTAAACTCCATTCTAGGCCGCAGCCTGAAGGAGCCCAGAGCCCGGACAATGAGGACGAGGATGATGATGATGATGATGAAGAAGAGCAAGAGACTCCCAGTGCGGAGAAGCCAGGTAAGTCCGCAGCCCTGGTCCCGGGTTTGATTGCTGATTTTGAACAGTAACACTTGGGTTCTCTCCGGTGGTGCACGACTGTATTCAGAACTTGCACGTAATGTCTAGCTCCGCAACCTTGTGGTTTCTCAACTTTTCAAATTTTATTGAAAAAAATATATATAAGATTGAGCTGGGAACTACACAAGAAGGCAGCTAAATTTGAGACTGGATGTTTTGAAAGTTTTCTCTATTTAATGGCAAACTTCTATTTTTCTGCATTGTCAACGATACCAACGCGAATCCTGCCGCTGCCACCGATTTCTGTTTCAACCATTTTGCCCCCATTTTATCAGGCCAGCCTGGGCGTAGGGATGTTTGCAGGGGAACTCGGGGCCGCTCTGCCCCTGAGCGGAGTCAGCTCGCCCTGAGCTGGGGCTGCAGCTGGTCCACTTCAAAACGCACTACTGTGAACCCCTGCTTCGTTCTGCTGTTAAAATCTCACCTGACCATGAGCCACGCTGTTCAAACTCTTCATCTAGCCAATAAGATTAGCGCAGCTTTTGGGCCCTTGAGAAAGGGCCTTAACTGAAACCTACTCCTGTGGGGATTGGCCTTCACTCAGTCCAATCAACTGTGAGTTACTATGGACGAAACCATCGGCGAAATAACTGTCATATTCACTTCACTCTCACCTTCCTCTATTCTGACTAGCCCCTATGAAAACCTCTTCAAGTTTTGAAAAATGATAAAATTTTGAAAACTTACACCACTGTACTGAGTTTCATCAACTGTAAGTCGCTTTGGATGAAAGAGCGGACTGTAATGTAAGGAAGTAAAATGCGTGACTTTCGATAGCGCCACCTACCAGCCTGCCGATATCTGCGAACGGCGGCAGCGGACACAAGAAGAAGAAGCGGCTCCTGGCCCCCGCCATCAGCCTGACGCTCAACCGAAGCGACTCCGTCCTCTCCGACGACTTCACCACCGCCACCCTCTCCCCGTCGCCCTTCGACAACGACTCCGAGTTCGACATCAACCTGGATGAGATTGAGACGCCCTCTGACAGCGAATCTTTCGGCTTTCCCGACAGCCCGGATTTCGATGGTGAGGCTCTTAAGCATGATGGGAAATTTGCTTTCATCTTGGAATTGTCAATTGGTAGTTTTTTTCACACTTGTTAATGGCTTATTTCTACATGGCACTGTTGTCTATTTTTAAATAGTTGTGCCTGGTGCAATATTTTCACCATGTTCCTGCCCTTGAAGTGTAAAAAAACTAAAATTCTATCACTACCAGTGGCGGTAGGATGAGGCCAAATCCTCCAAAACTGAAAAATTAGGGGATGGACACTTGAAAGAAGTTTAACATACTGCGCTCATGATGTATGAACCAAACGTGTCATTTTTAAAATTCTGTCCGCTCCACAAGATGGGTGTATATTCTATCGACCCTTATCCATCCATCGGTCCGTCTGTCAGTGTTTCCACAGTTTGTTCCCTCCTACAGACTTTGTTTGATTCTTTTCATTTTTGTTTTGTGAGTCAGTGGTGATATTAAAAGGATCCCTATTGATTTTGGTGATGACTGGGAAATCTTCACTCATAACATGATGTCGGCAGGCAGCAGTGTGGGTGTATTACCACACATGGTGATCTTATTCAACTTTCTGTAAACCATTTCTTTTTATTTCCATAAATACGGCTACACCTTTGTTTTTAGATGTTGGGTTGGTGAATCAGGTGTGTAACTGTATGGCCAGAACAAAAGCCTGGTCCCACACCGGCCTTGTCTGGATAAGGTTCAGAACCCCCTGCCCTGCACTACAACCCCTTCTGCTTTCTCTCTGATGCCTTCCTGTGCAAACTCCTCCCCCCCACCTCACCTACGACAGGCGACTTCCTGCGGTTCACGCGGACAGGGGGTGGGGCCATCCGTACGTCCTTCACGGAGCAGGCGGACCTGGGGAACATGGGGCTGGACCAGGTGGACAGCGAGGGGCGGAGGTGGCGGCATCTGAACGTTTCGGGACAGGACTGCGTCATCAACATGAGCGTCATCGAGCCGTACCTGCGGGTGCTGTCACACGGGGGTGAGTCCGGGGCAGCGTCAGCTCCAGTCCTTGTGCAGTCCTGTATAATCCGTGTGCATGGGATGCCCCCGGATGGGATGCCAGTCCATCACAGGTTCTCCCCCAGCTCTTGGTCAAGCTTCCCTGACTATTTGCTGGTACCCATTTACACACCTGGGTGGAGTGAGGCGTGGAGTGTGGGACTGAAGTGTTTTGCCCAAGAACACACCTTTTGATCCCAAGTCAAGTCTCCTTAACCGCTGCGCTATCGCGTCTCTCCTTTTGAATATACATCCAATTAAACATTCTTATTCTTCATTTAACGAGACAAAACAAACTATGAGTCACTCTTTTTAAATACAACTCCGATTAACCGTTATTTTTCGCATAACATAACAAATCATGCTATAAGTCACTCTTTTTGAATTTGAGTTCAATTAACTATTCTCAAATTTCCATATGACATAACAAAACAAGCTTTAAGTCGCTCCTTTTGAACATAGGTCCATTTAACCTTTTACTTTTTTCATATATCATAATGAAACAAGCAGTAAGTCTTTCTTTTTGAATATAGATCCAACTAACCTTTTATATTTTTCATATAATGAAACAAGCTTCAGCTGGTACCCTGGGCCTTCAAAATAAATTCCAGAGGTATGAGAGATAACGATGGTGATGATGACGATGAAGATAATAATGACATCATAACGGAATGTCTCTCGTGCTCCAGGTTACTATGGAGAAGGCCTGAACGCCATCATTGTGTTCTCCTCCTGCTACCTCCCGGAGAACACCATCGAGAACTACCCCTACGTCATGGACAATCTCTTCAGGTAGAGTGCGTGCTAACGGGGGCTTAAGCGGGGAATGCTAAGGCGCGGCTGCGAAGTTGTGTCTGTCCGTATGAGTAATGTTCATTATCTACTCACCAGTAGATCTTTCAGATGCTCCTCAACAGCGATATAAAGGATGTGCATGTCCTCGGATGCACTATACCGTAAATACTTGTTTTGTGAAGCTCACAATGTACTTTCTTTGTTGAGACTAGTACAGATAGGGATCGATATAAATCGGTGGTGCTCAACAGAGCTGCAGTTCTGCAGTTATCGTCATCTGTCTATCCCAGTGTCCTCCAGTCCCTGGAGGAGAGTTTTTAACCTGTAGCCTCAGGTACTTCTTTTTTGTTGGTGTAGTTTTTTTATGTTCGCCATGCATTGTAATTCTTGGTACATTTCCTTTTGAACATGAATGACCGCAAATAATTGTGCAGTTTTTGATCAAAGCACTTTGGCCCCTTTGGATCTCTGTTAGTGTCATCATCTCGCCTCGGTGGCTTACTTAGCAAAGTGCCGCTGGTCAGACCTTTCTCGAGCAGACGCATGCTGCTTATTAGCATTCCAGTTTGTGGAAATCACCTGCGTGAATACTTTCATAATTGCGGCTCAGAGAGTTCAAATTTATGGCCATTCCTCAGGGGTGTTTCTCATATTTTGTCCATCCCTGTGGATTGCTATACTAATGTTCCCTTCCATTTACTGCAAAAGTTGGAAGTCAGTGCTGGGAAAGACTGCATTCCCAAGTTTGACATGGTCCAGTGGAAGAAGTCGGAAAAGTGAATGCGGTGAGGAACTGGGCTCTGGCCAGGTTATGCATCGTCAGCAATACCAGTCAATAACAAAGCAATACATGGTATTTTGCATGTACAAACACAGTGGCAACATGTTTGCTGATAGAAGTTGGACAGTACTGGGTGTGTGACTGATTAACAGGACACAAATAAGACAGAGGTGCTAATAAACAGTATATTACCACAGCTTTGACTTTGTTGGTATAAGGAGCAGCCATCTTGGATTTCGTGGTTGGGGTTGGTTTTTTTCTCCTGACTTTCCGAGTCGGAGATCCGACTTCAGGGGGCCTTGCAGCTGAAATTTCCTACTGGGAACTCGGAAATTTTGACTGCCCAGTTGAAATAGAAAGCAGCAAATATCCTTGTTTAAGTTCTCACCAGGTTCGGTTTCTCCTCGAAGGTCCCCACTTGTGCCTGAAACTGGAAGTGGGAAGTTCACCACTGCCAAAATCAAACAAAAGTCAATCATGGAAAGTATTTAAGTTTAAAGTTTAGGCTTGTATCTAATTCTTATTCTTTGCCTTACTTTTCTAAATAAGACAAAAATATTGACTCTGAGGCAAATCATTTGCCGGGATTCACGCAAGAGGTATGGCGATTTTACTGGCATAGTGGTAAGATAATGGTTATATGGGTGTTTTGCTAGTATTTACCTGTATTTAAAGCCTGTGGGTGGACCATCAAAAGCCCATGTGACCGACATTTTCCAACAAGAGTGGGAAATGAGCTGCGATATGGGAGCTTGGTGCTAGCCGCTAGGCTCTGAGAGTGTTCTTGCTTGTGCTTTCACAGGTACATCGTGGGGACCCTGGAGCTGATGGTGTCAGAGAATTATGTCATTGTGTACCTGTGCAGTATGGCCCCTCGATCCAAGTTGCCCAGCATCAAATGGCTGAGACAGTGCTACATGACCATCGATAGGAGGTAAAGATTCGTCAAAAATGATTAATCATTGTGAGGTTAGGATAGACCTAAGTTTCACGTCGAAAGGAAACCGTTTTAGAACACTGGATAGAAAAGTTGCAGCAATGTAATAGGGACTTTAGTGCAGTTGTAAACTACCCCACCGCTGCTCAGCTCTAGCCAGCTGGTAGCGTCGCCAGCGGCCAATCAGCTCGCTGCGAAGTCAGCTCGTGAAATGCCGAGAGGATCCTTATGAATTTGTTTGTGGAGTAGCCATGCCTGCCGAACACAAGCCTCAAGATATTCTCCCTGATATTAGTATTTTAAGACACTATTAAAGAAGCAATATGTAAGTTTGTGGCCAAAACTGGTAGTGCAGTCACATTCAAAATAGTGCAGAGCGCAGTATCCCCTCCTCCTCTCCCCCAGACGAGAGGTTGCCAGCTAGGTTGCCGGATCCAGCAAGAACGTCTACTACACGGAGCTACCATGGCTACGTTTCAATATCACCAATGATCTGCTCTCACAGGGTTGTGTTCAATTCAGTTCAGTTCAGTTCAGTTCAGTTCAGAAAAGATCGAGACTAATGACTAACTAACTTTAGCAATGGTCATATTGGTCAACTTGCTCGTCACTCTTCAGTGTGGATAGCCCGATAAAGTCCATATTGTAATATGCGTGAAGAATGAATGAGGACTCATTTGACCGGTGTACTGTCTCAATTACATTTCATATTGCCATAATGGCTGTGCTAATGTTGGAACGGTTCGCACAGCGTCTCAGCATAAAGCCAGAGAAACGGACTAATAATGCATTGCTAATGTTAGCAATGAAGAGCCATGGTTTTTATTACTCAAACAACTTGTTACCTAGTCAATTCGATGACCCACCTGCATACGCGCTAATGTACCATGAATGAACATGCATAACGTTATACGACTGTAGAGAATATTTGAAATGTCTCTGCCTACATTAAATAGAATTAAGTTGGCCAAACTTAGCTGAATCTTACCTGCCCAGGAGTAAATTAGCAACTTCTTCTCTGCTTTCAGTCGTCTCCATCTTTCAAAGGCATGTCCTATACAGATCCTTGTGTTGTTTCTGACTTTGTCACAACGTATTTCGGAATCATAACGAGGCCTTTTAGGTTAAGTAACGTCTGACATTTGTGCTCCGAAAAGCTGGTAGATTCAGCTCAGTGGTAACTGGCAACCTGGATGCTGAAATGCTACGGACTTCATGATTGGGAGATAGGTGGAGGGCGGCGCAACTCTTCCAAAACACAAAATGACAACATCAACATTAGTTGTGGGCTGCATCTTCGCTTTTGTAACGAGAATATTCTGGCTGTTGTCAGTGATATAAGTATTTGAAATTAACATCATTCCTTAATGTCTGGTGATATATCAGGATATAATCATTTCATGATTAATCGACATACATTTTTTGCATATTGCTCCTTTAAATATTTTCCTCTGCAATTGATCTGAAAAGCCTTCAGTTAGTGACACGGAGGTACATTTACATGGAAACACACTGTCTCATCCCTTAGCACTGGTGTAGATTGGTAGGTTTTCAGGAGGTTGCGAACCATCGCACTGAGCTCTTTTTGCGAGAGGGCGCATGTTTCAGCCTTTCAATGAGTCTTGTCACAATGCTTTGGTATAAACAGACCTCTGAAGAATGAGCTGAAATCAGAAGTCACTTTCTTCAATTCATTCGCTTCTGAGCAACCATAGTAATACAATTCAGAAAGAGGCATTGCTTATTGAGTATGTTCTGTTTACATTTTAGGCCCTTGCTTTGAGTATTGGCATCAGTGAAATCCATTGTATTAGGGTGTTCGAGATGCATGCTGAAAATGAAGAAAACATGTCAAATCTCAACAAAGATATTTTTGCGTCGGATTCACATTTAAATAACCTCTGTCCATTTAAATTAGTATTTGGTTTATGGTCTGCTGCGGGAGACGAGGGGAGTAACGTTACTGAATATGTTCTGACGGAAGGGAAGTGAATTTTTTCATGATCCTCTGCCACACTGCATCCCAACGTCAATCGTTTCAAGCGTATTTCTAATGTACGGCCAGAAGAGGGCGCACAAACCAACGTGCACTGTGGCTTGTCACTCCGCTACGACTACCATCTCGAGTGTGTGCTAAAAACTACCCTTGCCCACCTATACTGAATCATTTTCTAACTATTATCTTCCCCATAACGGCAGCAGTATTGATATTAATCGGTTGATTCTAAAACAGTTTTTGGGGACGCAATATTTAAAAGAGCTCTTTAAAAAGAATCGACGGAAAAGCGCACAGACTCCAGCATTCAAAAATAATTATATTTAATTGCATTCAAAGACTGTTTCCAGTTTGACAACTTGAGGACCTGTGTGCTCTTTGGTGCGTGATGCAAGATAGCATGTCGTCGTCCCTTTTATTTTATTGTATGAGTGCTCCACACTAATTTTTACACTTGTGCATATATTGAGAGCAGCTACAGACAATGAATTTTTAAGAAGAGCCAACACTACAGCTGATAAGTAGGACCTGTCTGCATGAGATCCCGCCCAGTCCTGTTAAACCCCTCCCCCTTTAATGCCAGTGCTGTGGTGCTGGAGACCTTTTATATGTTAGAGCAATGACCAATCACACTCATTGTACTACAGCTGGGCCAATCACACGCATTGTATCATACTTTACTGTCATTCGAGGTAGCAGTGATAAGAAAGGCTTCAGAGTTTAGCACCGAAAACTGAGGGGTTTATCTGAGGACTGACAGCAGGAAGCGGTCGCAGAGCGCTCTTGGCCACCTCCCAATCCTACACAAAGATTAGAGCTTTCTGACTTTTGTACGGTGTGCCTGTGTCTCTCATCTGTACGCTCTGTGATAATGGCTCGGTATGGAGAAGATGACTTGCGTACTCCTCTGAAACATACGATATTCGGCTCAGTCACAGGAATTTGTTCCGCAGGTATAACTGGACGTTTTACAGTCAGAGACGCGCTGTGTGTCTGAGATAAACAGCGAACATTTAGTGCTGAATATTACTGTGTTACACTGGCATTGCTGCCAACTTTCTTATCACTACTGCAGTGTTTTTTCCCCTCCTCGTTTATAACAGTCCTGTTTTTGTCTTCTGTGCAGCGTTTACCTGTTTCAAGGTTAAACCAACTTTCCACCTTCAATTCATATCAAACAAACTCTGAAATGGCACCTTTTTTGCTCTTATAGCGCATGTATGGGGCGCATTTTCTGTAATGTTTTTATCTGGGCTGAGACAGGAATAGTGAATTTGAGTGTTTATGGCAGTTTAAGTTCTCAGTTGGATCACTCTTTGTTCAATGCCACAGTAATGTGAATGCAAACTGAGGGAATGTGAGGTGACTTTTTGAATGTAAGAAAATAATAGAAGTCTCTATTAAGCGTAAGGAAATTTCCGCTGATTTTCCCTCCATCGGATTTCCATGAATTCAGTTGACCGGTGGGATTCCAGCCGTTATTTCTTGCACGTGTGCAGAAGCGTTTTTTCTGTCACATGGTACACAGCTACTGCCCACTCAGTCTTTTTTCAGTTTGAATTTGAATGGAGAGAAAGATGATCTCACGGTCTCATGAGCTGGTAGTTATGTGGGAGGCAGAATTGCAAAAATACAATGAGCTCCAAAACAGACATTTTTTATCTATTGATCTGCAATTTTTGGATTTGAAACCAAGCTATTTGCATAAGTACAGATTCTCAGCTTAGCTTTTTTTAAAAATATATACCTGGATCCCTCCAATTCATTTGAAAATGACCATCAGTCAGAGATTACAGAGGTCACTGTTACATGTTTAACCCTTTCAGCCCCACCAGTGCCCAGTTCTCACTGCTACCTCTCCCCATGGCCTTTGACATTCTAACTAAATTTCAGGCTGTCTGTTCTTATTCCTGATTGTTAATAGAAACATAACACAAAAAGTGCCTTATGGCACTCCTGGGGGTGAAAGGGTTAACACGTGAGGAAGCGTAACATGTTGACCATGTAAGGAAGCGGACTTTAAGCGTGGTGTAGTGACAGGAGCTCTACCTACCACACATGTAAAGCCACTTATTCATTGACAGCGGAAGGCTTTGAGCTTCCTGTCCAGCTCTGTGGAATCGGGCGAGGGTAGTGCAGTGCCTCACCCTGGGATTTTGCCGGGTTTCCCAACACTCGTCTGGAAAGTCGCCTGGGAATACGAGAACCAGGTGTGTTGTGGATTGAGTTAAATGGGGGTGGGCTGTGGGAAAGAGATGTGGGTGGACTGCACGAGTGTGTTCTCATTCAAGAAGCACAGTCAGTGGTTTTGAACAAGCCTCAGTGCTCAGTAACTGCAGGTGTGGATGTTGACAAGGCATAAGCTCTGTTCAGTAATGAACGGAGCTACTGACACTACAACTAATTAATTCCGCACACTTGTGTATGGCGCCTTTCTCTCCAGCCGGGGCCTTTAAGCGCTCTACTGCAACAGAGGAGGGAAGTTCACAGCTGCTGCCATTGCCATGTAGGGCCTACTGGAGTGATGTATGGCAGCCATTTTGTGCCAGACGCTCACCACACACCGGCTGTGGTCACGTGGGTGAGAATGACTTTCAGCTGATTAAATCAGGGAACAAAGCTGGCAAAAACACGACGTCACTTCACATGACTGGAGAGGAAGTTTGCGTCCACACTGGCGAGTGTCTAAACCGCTTCCTCGCTCCATGGCGGTTTTGATGGACTCACACTGACGTGTGTGGGGCCTCTTGTTTAGAATCAGCATCTCTGTATTGTCTTTTTTTATTAGGTCAAACGTTCTGTCCTTCTGTTGCAGTGAGATTTCTGTCTTCAGGAGCAGTTCTTGATTCGGCGGTTCAAATTGGCGGTTGGAGCCACTTAAGCACGCCACGAGGTCATCGACTCTCTGTTCTAAACAATAAAATTCTCCTCGAAGGCAGCTGGGTTGGCTTACTTAGTGAAGGCAATGCTTACAGTGCAGGACTGATGACTAGATTGAATCCACCTGTGCCAGCGCTATCTGTGAGAGCACTGTGTACTTGGCTTTGTGCTGCTCAGGGACATGGGAGGGATGCCTTCAGTTTGGATAACATTGTTAGTCGAGCAAGAGCCTTCTACTGACTGTCCAGTTGCTTGTCAGTTACATTCGAAGCAAGCTAATGTTCAGGTTTCCATCACCCTCGCTCTGAGCTTGTGAGGTTTGGAAGCTGCAAGTGGAAAGAAGCGACGGCTGACAGGCACGTTTCAGATGAGAACAGCAAACTGTCTGCACTCTCCCGAGACGGCAGGACGAGTCGCATACAGGCATGCTTGTACATGGTTTCTGACTGGACATTCCAGATTCGGTTGGGATTGGAGATACCACCTTAACAAAAAGAGAAATTTTGTTTGTCTCAAAGTGCCAAATTTGAAGGTGCCTGTCGAGAGCTACTGATGTTTCATGACTAACACAAGACGATGAGAATCAAAGATAAAAAGAAATCTTGCTCAACTAAACTTAAAATGGGTTGTTATGGAAACAGTCATTTCCCAACCAGGAAGTGGGGAAAGAGCAGTATGAGCTCATGCTGGTGGAATTGAACAATCTCTGGTTGCCACCCACCGAAGAGCGACTGTTGACTGAAAGTTACACTACAGAGGTTGTTTTGACTGGTTTTCTTACCTTGCAGACGATTGTTGGTAAACTGTCCCATCTGGCAGCTGAGACTACCTCTGTCCCTTGGAGGGCGGTGCGCTACCTGACCAAGCTAATGGCTAAATGTTGTTATGATGTAACTGGAATGTTCTGTCAATGTTAAAACATTTTAAAAAACATTACAGCAACACTGATTGAAGGTTTTATGTTAGGCTAGATATTTCCCCACAGAGTGGCTGAGTCACACATTCGTTCAAGGACACCTCCCCAGATCTATCCCATAATCCCTTCTGACTGCTCTTGCCCTCTCCCCGTGTTGTATAAAAGACCCCCCCCCCCCCCCCCCTCCTTATTTTTACAGTAAAACATCTTATTATTGCATTGGCAGCTGCCAGGGCCTGTAGAGCTGTTTAGCTGGAGTGTTTTTGATTAATAGAGCGTTTTTATGAATTGGCAGGGTGCCCATATTCAGTGTCCCGCTGGAAGGCCAGATCTCGTTACTTTAATGGTACAGTAATGGTTCCCGAGGAACCGTCCTTGTATCTTAGTCCAAAACTCCTAGACGTTGCTCAGAAACTCCTCCCTTTTATCAAGTTCTTATGCAGGTTTCACTCTGTAATATGGTTTACCTCTAAGCGTGAGCCTTACGAAATTCTTTTTCTTCAAAAACACTGTTGCCCCATCTCAGCTAGGTCCTGGGTTCGAGCCCCCATTGTGTCTTTACGCGAGCAGTGTGAATATTTTGCTTGTGTCCACATGGGTTTCCCTCAGGTCAGATGTGTAAACTCCAGGAGTCAGACAGTAAGAGTCCTGCCGTGTTTTTCTTCTACCCCTGAGCTCAGTGAAATCACTCTTTAGCCCCACCTCCTGGAGGAGGAATTGAACTAGATAGCAAATCCCGCTGGTTGGAATGAAATTCTGTGGAGGATTTTAACTTTCTGAACTAAAGTTTTAAAGTTCTGCCTCAGGTGCTCAGTTTTCCTGCAGTAGATTTGCCAACTGGGTTAATTTTAGACTCCGAGTGTGTGAGTGACTGGTTTATATGTATGTGTGTCGGCTTGAATAGTTAAACTCATGAGAACCAACTCTTGAGAAAACCGAGATGTGGTGAGGATATTTAGGGTTGAGCATATATTTTGGGTGGTCCTCACAGAGGATTACAGCTAATTATGGGCTACAGTTACAGTTAGGTTTAGGCAAAGGTTTGGGATAGGTATAATTTGGTTTTGTTTACGGTTGGGGTAAGGCTGTACAAAATGAAAGCTGGTCAATACAATGTCTGCTCAAGAGTAGCAGTACAAAAGTGTGTGTTTGTGTGTGTGTACGTACGTGCGTGTGTGTGTGCGGGTGTTGTTAATGCGGTGGATTGGTGGCCTGCCCAAGTTTCGCCGAGATAGGCTCCAGCACCCTCTGTGACCCTGACCAGGGGTGCGCTTCCCAAAATCACAGATACTATGAAGTAGTTGGGCCCATTGACAGTGAATGGACGAACCATGTAAGTAGCTAACGTAGTTAGCAACTACGCTTTTGGGAAATGCACCCCAGGACGAGGCGATTGATGTCGAGTACAAATTGGATCAACCTAATAAGGAAAGAGAATGCTTTGCTCTTTGGCCCTTTTACAATGCGGAGATTGAATCATGTTGAATCCAACTGCATGTTATATGTTTCTTGGCCTTGGTCTGCACTATTTAAATCCTGTACAGCTTGATGACTCACTGAATACATTGCCACTTAAATTGCTGTCCATATGACTGAAACTTGCTTCCTCAGGGACTGACACTCCGATGTTTAGCCTTAGTAATAATGTCTTATTAGTTTGTTTGTGTTAGTGTGTGTGCACACGCACGCGAGTAAGCATGTATCGCTCTCCGCACCTGTCGCCCTGCAGATTGAGGAAGAATCTGAAGGGCTTGTTCTTCGTTCACCCTGTCTGGTACATCAAAGTCATCCTGACTATCGTCAAGCCATTCATCAGGTAGGGACTATATCCACAACATCTCAAAGGGCACTGAAACCAGGTCCTCATGGATAGCAGCAATCTTGTTTGGACTTCTACCTGATTGACCAAACTCAACCTGGTGCATCCAGTTTAATTCTGTCCTGACTGAAGGGAGGAGTGAAGTTCCTCAGCTCCATGAGTTTGGAATCCCTGGCTTGTAGAACCTGTAGTCACGTGTGAGGTTAGCTGACAGAGTTGACCGTTAAGCGGGAAGTACACTTGCTCAGTACTTCAAAAGACGATAGACGAAACAATGCAAGAACACCACATGCAGTATACTTAGTGAGAACTGCAGTTATTTTTGCCAAACTTTGCCAGACATGCGACTAGCTATGTGACATCAGAACCGATCATGAACAGGGGGAGGGGTCATAGGTAGAAAAGACACGAGACCAAGTTTGGCTGTGATGTCGTGCACAAGGAATGCTGAAAGAACAGGAGACACTGCGTCTTGCGAGATGTTTTTCTGCCTTGGAAGTTCTACATCTTAAGAAGTATAATGCCTGCTTAAAGATGCTACAGATAAAAGCTCCTCTGCCCCGTTCTTGGAGAGCAGCCTTCTACAAGTTTTCACTACAACCCTGACAAAGCAGACCTCATCCAACAGCTCGAGATCTTAATGGGCAACTAATTCTTATGAGGCAGTAGGTCCCCAGGAGCAGGGTTGGGCACTGCTCAAGCTGTTGACTGAGGAGTGCTTTGTTAGGGTTGGAATGAAAACCTACAGGAAGCTAGATGTGCAGGATCAGGTTTGATAAACCACTGATTTAGACTACAAATGCCTTGCATCCACGGATTCGCCCCATAATATTTGCTTGTTTCCACAGTGCCAAGTTCAGCAGGAAGGTCCGCTTCATCCCTAACCTGAAGGAGTTGGCTGAGTACATTCCCATGGAGCACGTACACATTCCTGATCACATCCAACAGTAAGAGCTTCATTCCCACGCACACACATCCTCACAGAGCGTGCTCACAACTAACCACATCTGACAATACGAGCTTCATTCCCACGTGCATGGATCTTCGTAGAGCACATACACATCCAACCACATCTAATAGTAACAGCTTTATTCCCACATACATGCATCCCATTGAAGTGCTCATACATCTCACCACATTCAAACTCATCCACCAGTAAGGGCCTCACTCCATCATATATTTGACCAGCCTGTAGCCCAATGGCTCAGGAATTCAGATGAGCCTCAGTGGGCTAGTGCTTCAAGCCTCAGTGTAGCAACTTTAAGACAGCCCTTGAGCAGGGCCCTTGACCCCATGTTGTTCCAAGTGGGAATTATACAATTACTCAAGATTAACTCCACTGTACTCTTATTATGGGGACTTATAATTGCAAAGATGCAATATAGCATAAATGTAAGATAGTGATATTTTGGGTTGGCTGAAGTACTAACGCCATTGGATGAACCTTGGACTCTGATACTGCTGTTTGCTTTGTCAATATCGATTGATCACAATTTTTAAAGAATTCAAAACTTCACAAAAAAAAATTTCTCTGACTCTAGTAAATGCTCCGCAGATGGTTGTTTGAAATTGTCGCGCGTAGCTGACATACACCTGAGGGAATGGGTGTTGCATTTGGCTGCCATTTAGACATCGCATCATGAGGCAACTTTGACCGCACCACTATTAGGAGACCGTAAATTGCCTATACCTACAGGATTGTGAGTGAATGGTGGTGAACCGTCCCTCGATGTATAATTCCAGCCTCCTGCATTATGAATACCAGGATAAGCTCAAGCCCCACCCCACACTCTGAGCCTGACCTAGAATAAACGAGTTTGATAATGGATGGATGGAATATTACACCACATTAAGTAACCACATTTATATTCCACTTTTACAGGTATGACCAAAATATGGAAGAGTGAGACCAGCTACAATGTCCCAGAGTGCCGGATGTGTGTATATAGTGTAGATGGCTCTGTCTGGTTGGAGCATTTGTGAAGCCTGGAAATGAAGCAGAGGAAGTGACATCGTTGAACCCGTGACATCACGTCACCCTGTCTGCAGATTCTGGGGGTGGAGAAACTTGACCAGATACATGACCTTTAACCTCACCAAAATGCCCTGCTAGCCTGCTCCATATATTTTAGTGGTGTTTTTTTCCTGATGGGTCTAAACTAGGCCTGCTCAACTCCAGGTCCTGGTGATCTACCCTCTTGTGGGTTTTCACTCCAACTGTTACAAAACACTGCTCATTTACCAGCTAGAGCATGGCTGCCCAACCTTATTCCTAGAGATCTACCATGTTATAGGTCTTCACTCCAAGCTTAAGCAAGCGCACCTCATTCAACAGCTAGAGCAGGGCTGCCCAACCCTGCTTCTGCAGCTCGACCACCCTATGGGCTTTCATTCCATTCCTACTCCAACAAAGTTCTCCTCATTCAGCAACTCATGATCTCCTTGAGCTGCAAATTAGCTGAGTAATATGTGCCCAATTCAGGTCATGAAATGAAAGCCTTTAGGACATAAATCATGGAACAGTTTTGGGCTGGAGTCATCAAGATTACTCATGACCTATCAGAGATGAGTGTGTTCTTGATTGTGAACATGCCTGGGTCTAAAGGGTTACCAGGCAAATTGAGCAAGTTAGCCTTGCAAAATATTAGGCTGTTCTCATTCCACGCCCCTATTCTGCCACGCTCATGCTGAAGCGGAGAGTCGGTCGACAGAATGAGATCACACTTACACACTCATTATCGGTTTCCATGGAAACCATAGGAGTGAAACTTGGCCGGCTCGACGCGTAAGGCCTTGCATAACGACGGGAGGTTGTTGCGTAACGCGCGATTTATGGGCATAAGATCATCATCGGCCTCCATCATTGCGAGCGTAAGGAACTTATTATGGGTTGTTTGAGTGCTGGAAACTATTTGAGGCCAAAATGACAACCGCATGAGTGCAGCTTTTTTCATTTCGCTCACCGTGTAGAAATGCTGCATGTATCTTCTTGGGGTTTGGTGTAACTTCAATTTACCTTGGCCCATGTCTGACTTAAATTTCCAGCCTCACAATATTGTGAAGTTCATTTATATAACCCATTTAATGCAACAAGCTGCAACACGATAAAAGGAAAAATCATATAAGAAGGTATATAATAAAAAGTCTATAAAATAGGGAGGTATTATTATTATTGCTATTATTGGATTAAGAATAATAATAATACTAATTCTAAAATTTAAATTTTACCAGTTAATTGCATATTTTACTTAAAACATTGTTTATTACTCTGCTTTTAAAAGAGGGTGCTGGATTGATTTTTTTCTTCGGCTACAAAGCTTTTCTTCCTGGTCTCTGTGCGATCTGGTGTGTTATTTAACTTGGGTTGCTTTTCATATTATTATCACATTTTGTTTTAATGTACAGATATTTATCATGAGTTGCTGTAACTTAATTTCTAAATCAGGTTTCAAGGGGTTCAACATTTCATCCAGAACAATCCAGTGAGTCCACCACAGTTTTCAAACGGCTAACGGCACCACAACATTGCTTTTAAGACTGTGAGTCACCCTAAACCAGAAGTTAATTGCCTCTCCCCAGATGTTTGTTTTAATGTAGGGATACAGTACTTAGTGTATGTTTCTGTACATGAGCATTTCAAAATCAGGTTTCAAGGGGTTTACCATTTTAACTGAGACACAAGACACACAATCTAATGAGTCAGTTGCAACCTTTTAAAGAGCAAATGGCAATCATTTTAGCTGCTTTGTGTCACTGTAAAACAGTTCTGCTTTAAGTCTTACTGAGCAAACCCAACTCAACCCAACGCCCCCAACAGCAAAAAATCTGCTTCATCGCGATGATCGATTCAAAACAGGCCTTGATGAAGCATATTCCCCTCATTTGGGCTTTTAAAGGTCTTTGTTCTAGTACGCCATTACTTTCAATGACCGGTGATTCTCACACCGGCCCTTAGTGGAGCCGTGCCATGATTACTGAGCATGCACAGAACTTCGAAAACTGTCAGCCTAACAGAGTGAATCTGTTTGACTGCAAGTCAAAATCTTATTTCATTGCCAATCTGGCTTTAGTTAGCATTTAATTTGTATAATTGTAACTCCGGCATTATGCTTTTCATACTAAGGAGTTTACTGTGGAAATTTGAGGATTCAGAAGGATATGAAGAATGTAAGCTGCTTTTCCAACTGCCAATGATCATCATAGGAGAAGAAGAAGAGTAATACCTTCCTCTATGATTATTTTTGGATGGCAAACCAGGTACACTTCATATCCTTTGGCTGAAGTGCTAAAATAGCGCTTTGAATCCTCTAAATTCCATAGAAAACTACTTTGATTTAATTTTGATTTGCAGATGAGCAAATTCACTTTGTTGAAATTTGTGGGCATGCGTAGTAATCTTGACACTTCTCCTTTAAATGAAGAGGGCACTCCTGTCGCTTGCTTGTCATGTCACACTGTACATAGGCTGAGAGGTTGACATTTTTGGGCTGCTTGATGGCTAAAACAAATATGGGTTCTAACCACTGCATTGAAGGGGCCCTGTGGTCTGGGGTTCGAAATCTGACCGCACCAATGATTACTGCCCTGAAGTGGAACAAAGTGTTAAGGCCAAAATGTACCGTGCAAAGATACTCAAGACACGCAATATCGATTTCATGTACTCTTGCATCCAAAAATGTGTCAAATAAAAGTCTTAACACAACGCAAAGCACAAGCTGTGGCGTCGAGGAACATAATGGCTGAATGAGGCCGTCTTCTTCCATTTGTTCTTTTCTCTGCTCAGTCATCTGCAGCTGTCCTGGATCAACCCCTTTGAGGGGTCATGTCACCAGGTGCACAGCCAATTAGCCATTTCAAAATCTGTCCCTTTGTGACATCACATAGGGAGGTGACTGCTAAGAGGCAAGTGGGACTGATCAACATTTGAAATTGGAGATACATTTATTTTTTAAAAAATACAAAAAATGCCGCAACATTTCAGTTGGAAAATTGCATTTCATGTTGACTTTTACACATGACCCCTTGATAATAAACTCACCGTGATGACACAGCAGTGTGTCACCATGGTTACCCTAACTACTGCTTTTGTGTTTTCATTTACCCTCTTTCTTTGATTTTTAATTATGTTTAATAGCTGCTGCGTGTGGTGGGTTGTTTTTCAAAGGATGTGCATTACTGTTTAGCTTTAGAAGAGTTCTTGGTACAAAGGGAGGATATTTGGCTTGTACAGTACCTGTTTCCACTCCGACGATTGTGTGGGAAAGATATGGGGAGAGATATACTGAACGTGTATGCGCCTCAGTGTGTGTGTGTGTGTGTGTGTGTGCCGATTTCAAGCGGCAGGAAAGAAGGCCAGTGAATTTTGCTGCGCGACCCTACTGGACTGCCAGGAAATTGACTTTGACAGCGTAAGAAAATAAGCTAGCTGTGGGTGACCATTAATAACCGTTTGTCTGCAATTTATAAACAGGAACTAAGAAACGTCTGTTCAGTTTGCGGTCTCATTTCTCAAACAGACGGCCGTCAGCGAACCGAAGATCCAGCACGTTTCACAGGCTCACCACAACAGAAACAGTGCAAACATGACTTTTTTGAGACGCAACCATGAACTGTTCATTAACTATGATCTGTTTTGTATTATTTTGAGAAACTCAGCACATCAATGAAACGGCCTCTTGTAAACCCCACTTTTTGATTCTGGAAATTGTGCCGTTTGCCAAGTTTTTTTTAAAGGGTACTTCAAGTTCTGTTGTCCATGCCAAAAGGCACTCTGAGTGCAAGTACTGCCCAGAAGTGTCCTCTACCACCTCGTTATATCTGTATTAACAACATGTGCCGAACAGGCCTCTAGTTGAGTCTATGAAATACGAACAAGACGGCTAACCTTAATCAGCTGAATTACGACAAACTCCGTCGCTGAATAATGAGTTGTATCTCGATGGATTACAGCCATGAATGCGCTCACGGTGAGCTGCAAGTCTCAGTGCGCGCACACGGAACTAAACTATGTGCGGTGCATTATGGGAAGAGTTGTATGACTCTATCTTGGCTTCGGTAAATATACTCAGCAACAAAAGTTTCTGTGACACCATTTATGTGTATGTTATAAATGACACGCAAAGATCTCAATGCAATCAATATGTTTATTTAACAGGAGAAACACTGACTTTTCAGTGCCAACGTCACTCAAAACGAAAAATGTCATTTTCATGCGTCATGAAGCACTTGTCTGACGTCTAACCAATTGTGACCTTCACACTTCAATACCGGGTGTGACTTCCTCGTGCCATGATGCAAGCAACGCATCTCCGGCGCATGGACCGAATCAGATGTGCCAGAAATTGCTGTGGGATGTCATTCCAAATCTGACGTAGACGTTGTCACAATTCCTGGAGTGTAGCTGGCGGGTTATCCAACCGCCGCAAACGTCGATCCATCTCGTCCCAAAGATGCTCGATTGGGGACATGTCTGGGGATCTGGCTGGCCATGGCAGGACATTGACATGTTGTTGCATCAGATACTGCTGTACAATCCTTGCAACGTGTGGTCTGGCGTTATCATGTTGCAGCGTTATTCCGGGACCATGTTGCATCAAAAACGGTACCACCAATGGCCGTAGCACTTCATCGCGATATCTTTGACCTGTCAGATTCCATCAATAACAAGCAAATCTGTTCTGTTTCTAGCCGTGATCCCTCCCCAAATCATGACACTACCACCTCCAAAACGATAAAATTCCTGAACACAGTTGTTGGCATAACGTTCTCCACGTCGACGGTATACACGTAAACGACCATCACATCGGTTAAGCATGAATCTTGATTCATCAGTGAAGAGTACAAGATCCCACTGACGTTGGATCCACCGTCGATGTTGTTGTGCCCACTGTAGACGCAGTCGTCGGTGTTGTACTGTGAGTATTGGACGTCTTGCTGGCCGACGTGGGACAATGCCAAAATGACGGAGACGGCGACGGATTGTCTGTGCAGACAGTCGCCTCAAACCAGGTATCGTTCTTGCAGTTGTGGTTGCAGGTTGGAATCGATTTCGGAGATGGGTTGTTCGAATCCAGTTGTCCTGTCTGGGAGTGGTTACTCGTGGACGGCCGCTGCGAGGACGGTCTCTGACATGTCTTGTCTGCTGATGACGCTGCCATAAGTTCCAAATGGTGTTTCGGTGGACATTCAGGCGATGAGCAACTTCCCTCTGCGAGGTTCCGGATTCAATCATCCCAATGGCCCTCCACCGATCATTTTCAGACAGTCTTGGCATTTAGAGGGTAGAGTTCCTGATCCGAAATGGCTGTGTTTTCGATAAGTGATGCTTCCGTCGTTCATCAGGCACAATGTGAACATTCCAAAAATTCTCCTCTTTTATTGCCATCCACATGCATGATTTACGCACATTTTCACGTGCAAAGTCATTTTCTCGCATTTTCATGATTTCCATTTCAATGTTGTGTTTACGTGTACTGTTTCAGTCTGATATCACCATGTATGACAATTTTATAATTGCGTTATGAAAAATAATTAACAATATTGGTGTCACAGAAACTTTTGTTGCTGAGTATACAATCATTGCGGAACCCGATTATTCTCGGCTTATTTTTAACCCAGAAGATGCATCTGGCGCGGTTTTCGCTCGCCGTTCGAGGCAGCCATAGTCACAGAATTGAAGACATTACTGTAATGACGAAACGCAAATTTAAGTAGCAAGAAGGAAGACCTGGTACACCCGCGAGGCAGCTACATGGTAACAACAAGTAACGTACGCAGCCTTGTTATTGATGACGCCCGGGTTGCTAGGACATGCTCTGCACATGCATTTGCGGTATTAAACATCCCCCCCAAAATACATTTGTGTGCACTTCTAAAATCATTATGGCAAATAAAAAGCCGAGACACGTGGAGTTTGGGTATGGAACTCTTTTGCTCAGATCCTTGGGGATATAATGGCGAGCATTATTTTTTGACAGAATTTGGATCGATTGAGTTAGGCTTACTGATGGATTTGCGGATTTGTATTTTCCCTCTCCCCTCCTCAGTCATTGTCACGGCTGATATTCCCGATCAGAGAACAGATATTCAAGCAGACGTAAAAGGGTATTTCATTCTGTGTAAAACGATGTATGGTTTGCTCAATGTTTTCTTACACAGTGTTAAGTCTTGAAAAGCCCTTGCGATGATGGCGGGTGAAAAAAAACTCAAGCTCGCCTGTCATCCATTTATGAAGTTATATCCTCGAAAAATGCTTTCTGTCGGTAGTTTAACCATAACATGCATAATTTCATGAAATTTGAAATGCCAAAAGTCGTTTTCTCAAAGCCTAAGAAATTCCTCTGCTAGCCAGTGACCGAATAGCCGTACGCACTGTCAGCGTTGGCCCTGCATCGCTACGGTCAACTCAGTGTGTTCGCATGACATTATAAAACAACACTTTCACTTACTGTGTGAATCGGCGACATATGAGGCTGTCATTGGGCATTATTCTCTTAGGATTTTTTTGCCTTGGTAGTTTTGAAGAACTTTACCGTACATTTTCCTTCAGCCTCTAAACGGCTGCTGCTGACTCAGTGGGTTGAAGGGGGCTTGAATTTGCTAAATTCTACGTTATTTCCAGCCCAACCGACATTGTTGATCCACTCGTTTCTAAGCTTAGGGTCTTTGGGGAAAAACGTAGAACCCGAAATGTCGATCCCTGAAGTAACGGTTGTAGCATTCAAGCACGCAACAAGTAATGACGAGGCTTACTTTGGTATTGAAGCGTATCTGTCTGTCACTCGCCGACATACAGTTCCTGTAATGCATTGCGCGCTAAAAAAAAAATCCAATATGGCCACTTGCAGTTCCCCCTTTGATGTGGGCGCAAATGATTGCTCTGGTCACGTGATAGAGCGCCGCACGCGATCGGGCAAGCAGGGAGTCCTCAGAATTAACTGGCGGGTCCGCAAACGAGCTACCGATGTCTCTTTCAGCGTCTCGGAGGAGGAGATTGTATTGACCGATAAGGCCTGGGGGCATCGGCGACTATTTTATTAACCTTTTCAGGCCGGTTTTTGCGACATCAGGGCGGTTAGACTTTGAAAAGAAACGCGCAATGCATGCATTCACGTGAATTCGAAAAGGAAGCGGCTGTGCACCCCGCGGCAGTTCTGCGCAAAAGATCAAAGAGCGGGCCAGCCGCGGGGCAAATAGCAGAAGTGCTTCTCTTATCCGTCCCACCGCGGTCGAATAGCAGTACTGCTTATCTTGTCGGGCCCGTTGCGGGGCAGATAGGTGATCTCTTTTCCCCCAATTCACCCCGCAGCGGGGCGAATAGCCACTTCAATTCAAAAAATATTAGTTAAGTGTTTTAGCTCCTTTTGGGTGCTCCTTTAAACAAGGATGGAGTAGGCCCGTCTCATAGAAACGTAGGTACAAGCGTTCTTTAAAACATCTAACTTTTATGATTGAATACTTGGAACCCCTTTGTCAAAAACTGCCTTTCAGCAGATCGTAAGATTGTAGTAGAAAAGTATTCGATAATCTAGATCAGAATTTGTTATGAACCTCAAAATCTTTTATCATTTTTGTTCAACAGCTGATATTTGCATGTCTGAATATGCAGAGGTTTGGCTAAACAGGGAGTACCTGTCAATGCTATTCGGTGAATAAGATGAGTGAATGAAAAATTGGCCCAGAGTTGATTTGGCAGCCTGTCCGGAGAGCATTCCTACTTTTCACACTTACATCCTGCATCCAGTGCTGCCCTTCTCCGACCCGCTGGCCTCAGAACTGAAGTCTGTTCCTGGGTGCTGCGGTGTGCCTGCTCATCGCTTCCAGGTAAGCAGGATGGGTTAAAATGCAGAGGATTAATTGCCACACGGGGCCAGTGAAGTTGAATATGAACGAGCACCCATGTTCAAAGACCGCACGAGTGATAATGTTTTTGTTCTGGTAAACTTGTGGGTATTAAATTGCCTTGTGCGCATTTGAAAAACTGGAACACATTTTAGCGGAAAACCTCCCAATTTTCTCCGAGCGACATTCGTCATTGCAGCCTCATTAAATGTAGAAATTTTGCTTCAGTTATTGACGGCTGTGTTCAAGAAAAGAACTAATGGATGGCCAACTGCGAACAATGGATGAAAATGTCATGACACAAATGTTTTTATTACTAAAATATTCTTGTACCGCAGGGCTGCATTTTGCCTATAATGATGAGGTGGGACAACTGCACTTAAATCCCTTTATCCAAATAGTAAAGCAGGTCTTGGCGTAAAGAATGTGATTCGTACATACTTTATTCCTGCTGTGTATTAAGTCAATTGCACATTCTTTGGAGAGAAAAGGCAAAATACCTTTGCATTCTTCATGACACACATCAAGAGCAGTCCACTGATTAGCCCTTCGAGCTCTAAAGGCAGCAATAGTTGCCCAATGATATAAGATATCAAAAATCAGATGCTGTTGAAAACCTATCATGTAGCAACTTGTTTAAAATAGTACCTGCTGGGGAGCTCATTTAAACAAGCTGCCACATGATAGACTTCTTTCTGCAATCAGCAGATACAGAAGATGAACAGAATATGAAATTGTTCTACAATATGTGTAAATGTTTTTTTTTCTGGCTTTAAACCTTCTTAAGGGAAAACTTAAATGAAAAGCTGAGAGTTTAAAGGGTTAAATCAAATCCACTCTGCACAACCTTGCAGCCCTTTGGACTGAACGGGCGGGGCGGGGCAGGGTGCAGATTTCTCCCCATTTTATGTCCAAATATTCATTCAAATCAGGCAGTTGCATAAATGTGAGAGCAGGCCACAAGAGTGGGTTTCTGTATAATTATGCCATGTCAATCCCAGTTAACCTCCTTATAAAGGTCAATACTGCCTTTCCACTTGGGAGATTTGAACCCGCAGCCTCAGCGTTAAATAAAAGTCAGCTGGCGAGCAGCTGTGCAGCCACGCGACTTTAATCTACGGCCCTTGCGGCCGGACAAATGGCTTCAGGAAAAGCAAACGCAGCGATTAAAAAATACATATCTGTGACTCCAGGGATTTTGCGCGACTACAATGATCCAGCACTTCAGTTAACAAAGGTATTCCCCAGAACTACACCTCAAGTACACCGAACAAAAATATAAACGCCCCATGTCAAATATTGATGCCACATGGAGTAAACAACTCTAGATGAGCATATGCTGACTTTTACTTGTACAAAAGCAATATCTCTCTTGATTTGTGGACCATTTTTTAATCCATCTCTCTGTCAGTGAGCATTTGCCCAGTGATGCAGTGATTTCACTCAGTACATGTGTGTTGCATTTCCAGACAGCGATCAGACAGAATGAGCAGTACCCAGACACTTATACTGGGGACAATAAAAGGCCACCCCAAAATGTCAAATTTTGTCAAAAGTCATCATGCCTCAGATGTCTCAGGTCATGTTGGATGCAGGGATGTCCACCAGAACGGTCTGCATGCAGTTCCTTGAAGCAGCGCACATTCCAGTTCTGGACTGGCCTGCGTATTCGCTGGACATGTCGCCCATAGAGCATCTTTGGGATGTTCTGGATCGATGTGTCCGCGACCGTGTTCTAGTTCCGGATAATGTGCGCCAGCTCTGTTTGGCCCTCTGGGAAGAATGGAATAACATTCCACAGGCCACGATGGACAACCTGATCAACTCCATGCGAAGGAGATGTGTTGCTCTGAGAGACGCAAATGGTGCACACACAAGATATTGAACATTCAATTTCTTCAACCTGACCCCCAATGTTTTCAAAGGATTGTCACTCTTTTGCAGATGCCAATATCAAGATGTATTGGACGGTGATCTGAAGGTTACTCATTTAAAAAAAAAAAAATTGATTTGCTTCATATATTGCATAACCCTAATTTTAATAAAAACTCAAAAATTTGACATGGGGCGTTTATATTTTTGTTCAGTATAGAACATTTCAGCTCTACTCTGGGATTTACTGAGGATCTGGGATCTACTCTGGGATCTTGGATCTACTCATCTAGGGGTCTTTTCCCTGAATTAAGTTTTTTTGTGAATTGGTCTTGACTAATATTCTATATTATTTCCATAAGTATTTGGACAGTGACTCCATTTTCCTCATTTTGGGTCCACAGAACAACACAATGGGTTTCAGTCAAGACTTGCTGAAGTGTAGCTTGAGTTTTAATTTAAGGTTTTCTTAGAAATATTGTGTGAACTGTGAGGACATTGCAAATATTTATAAATAGTCCTTATTTCTCAGGTCTGAAAAGTAACTGGACAAACTAACAATCGAAGAAACAGCAGAAGCTGCTGTTTAAATACTTGGTCGCAAAATCCTTTGTTGTTGAGGAATGCCTCAGGTCTGGAACCCAGACGTCACCAAACGCTGGGTTTCGTCCCTGGTGACGCTCTGCCAGGCCTTGACAGCAGATGTTTTATATTCCTGCTTTGTTGTTGGGGCATTTGCCCTCTGTTTAACTCCAGAAATTGAAATGCTCAATTAAATTCCAGTCACGGGATTGACTTGGCCATTGTAGAACATCCTGCATCTTTGGCTTATCCTTGGGTTACTTTCACAGTATGGTTTCAGTCATTGACCATCTGTATTGTGAAGCACAGTTTCATGTGTTTGTAAGCGTTCAGTCAATTTGAGCAGGTGATTTTGCTCTATACATATTTTGTTGGACCATCTTAAGTGTTGATCACTGTGTACTTAAGTCGTTGCGATGCTTTGGCAACCTTATGCAATGTTGCAACATTTATTTCTGGCTGAGATCTTTGGTTTTGACGATGGGAGGATCAAACCACTCAATAAAGCCTTTTTCAGAGCATCCTTAAGATTCTCGGTTGGTCAAAGTCAGGACCAGTGCTGGCCAATTAATGAGTAAAAATGATTTCTTTATGCTTGCTAAACCACTCTCAATCTCAAATTGAGCCCAAGGAATCTTGACACTGTCATCCTGGAGTATGCCTGTGACATCATGGATTAGAAAATCTTTTGACTGGATAACGTGGTCATCTGATCAACTGCTTTTACTTTTACAATGTACCACCGCCACGAGTCCATTTTTTTTCGTATTTTGATTAGACTTCACCAAGCGTTCTAGTGATCTCTGATCACGATTGTTCATTTATCTGACCCATTTCTTATTCTAAGTTGATGGCTCACTAGGTTTAAATGATAAACAACTGTTTGCCACTATCATGGCAATATCCCCCGCTGCCTCAATTTTATGTGTCTGCATGGACCCCAATGCTATGTCCCCCGCTTCGCGCTAATTGCGCGGCGGTGGATAATAAGATGGTTCTCAACCCAATTTTAGTGATTTCAGACATATCCTTCATTTTTTTTGCTTGACGTCAGCCAATAATTTGTCCCTCTTGATACAAACTATCACCTTCTCCACTTTTGTGGGAATACGATGGTTGTTTAAAGAAATGAGAAGCCAAACACTGCATCAGTTCGGGTTAAAAGAATTGTTGCTAGCTGGGCCTTATCAATCTCTGCCATGATCAAACCATGTTATCTTAAGTATTCGCTTATTTAAATACATGTGGTGACTTTGTTTTGGCCAGGTTATGTATTTCTGGGCTTAAATTCAAATACTTGTAAATAATTTACATCTGCATTCTTGTTTGTTATCAGTAATGTTCGTTGTGTCATCAGATCCCTTGGGGAGGTAGCCTGTTGACCCAGGACAAAAAAATGACCTCTAAAGCAAAAGAGTTTGTCAATAAACTACTGTTCTCCGTTATACTCAGTATTTCAGAAATATACTCCCATAATGCATATGCAAACAATGAGGTGTTGCAGAATTTTTTTGGACAGTGAAAATTTGGGATTTCGGCTCAGTACTTAAGCACATTTGATCTGAAAATATCTAAGGTTGAAACGGAGATTGTCAGCTGTGGTTATTTCCAGTCATCTATGATTCATTGAGGAATTCCAGTACTTTCTAAATGTGACCATCCAAATACTTTTATACCTGCTTTTGTCCCTGTTGGAGCCAAACTTTTCCAGCACAGTGAAGCTCGCTTTGCTCTTGTGTGGTAACAGGCAGGCTTACTTATTCCTGTTTGTATTTTAAGACAAATTACTTGCTTTCCCAGTTAGGTGCGCGCAGAAAAGATGTTTCATCCGTCGAGGGCAGCAGGAAGTGGCCCTGTAAACACTTCTGGAGGTGAGGGAACAGGAAGTGAATGATTTGCTTTTATTCAGGCTGCTTGCTCAGAGGACAAGGGTCAAAGGTCAGCTTTTCCCACAAACATAACACCACTCTTACAGTCCACCTCTCCCTCTCTCGGATTTATTCAAAGATAATAGAAAACAGGACAAAGTGAAAGAGGAAGAATTAAGAGTGCACAGCTCTGTAATTATACCCACAGATAAATTACTGCAGAACAGGAAGAATGAAAACAAAGAAATAATTATTACACTCCCATTGATTAGGGAAGAAAGGCCCATTATAGGTCCATAAATGCTTTATAAATATTCACCCCATTTTGGTTTCATTCACTGTACTTCCAGGTGGGGCTTTTGTAAAGCGAGATAGCTGGGTTTGCTAGATCTAAGCACCAAGTCAAACCCAGTGTAGCCATTTGTGCTGGAGTCCATGGTCCAGTTTTAAGGATTCCACGTTTTACTTCCTGCAGGTATCCGGGTAACCGTGCGATTCTGATTTGTGAAACCAGGCCCAGTTTGCAAGATTTTTTCCTTTGTGCAGAAACCTTTGTAAGATCTTCCGTCAGTGTTTAACAGCCACACCTTTGGAAGACATTTATTAAGGGTTTAAGTAGTGGATGGCAGTCAAGCATCTACATAAATGCAGCAAAAACAAGCCTTCAACTTTTCGGAAGCAAGTCTTGATTTAACCCTTAAAGTGCTAATCACTGCTATAGTCATACAATGCGCAAAATATACGAAGCAAAAACTGATTTCAGCTTTCCAAAGGTTGACAATTTTTAGTCAGCAAATTAGCTGGCAATGACCTTCAGAAGGGTTCACAGGTACCCACGAGTCCCTCTGAAGTCACTTGTCAACTAAATAATACATTTTTAACTTCTGGAGGGATTGGGTGGGTAAAAATTAAGCACTTTAAGGGTTGATTACGGTTCACTTCTGTATCCCTCAGTAAAAGATGAAGATCTGAGTCGGCACAATAACATTCGAGACCCGAGTGTGAGGAGCCGCGTACAGTCTGCTTGTTTCAGGAAAAGCTTTATTAGATTTTCCCTAAAAGTGGCCGAGGTATACAGAAATCTGACTCAAAAGGAAATAAAAATCACCATCTGAGGTTTGGGAGACATGGAGGGAGGGCTGCAAACTCTGAGCTGGAACAAATCAGTCAAGAATAAACACTTTTTTTTTCTCATCTGCACCCCATGGCACAAGGCGCGCGACACAAAGCCAGAGATACGATGATTTATGGAAAATCATACAAAGGCAGCCTATCGTTCAGAAGGGCGATAAGACTCGGCCACTGATCCAGAATCAGCCCATGGTGGCCATCTGTGACTGGGTGCTTGGAGGCGTCATGCCTGGGATGTGAGCAAAGCTGACCCGAGATCAGTTTCCACCATGCGAGCCCAGACTTCAGTATAGCGCCGCAGTCTGCTGATCTCGTGAATCATACAGAGGCACATTGAAAGAGTTTTTTTTGTCTATTCAGAAAGCAGAGTTCAGGTGAACTCCCGAGGCCAAAGATCACAAACCAAAATACTGATAATAGTGGTGGTCAGCCGTAGAACTGGAAATTAAGAGACGTTTTTTGAAATGTACGGGTGAAAATGCATTACTGGTACACAAAGGTGCTAGTCATATTAAACACTTTTCTGGCTCAGAGTCCCCACACATGCACTTACTCACACACCAACAGGCACATCTGCATGTACACAACCTCGGCACTGGACCTTTTTTATGTTCTTCTGGCAGGATTCAGCTCTGGGAAAACAATTTTCCTTTTTGGTTTTGCAGCTGGGGAAACTGCGTGGAGTTTTCCAATGACCCCTTGCGAGGGCGAACACTGGATGATCCACAGAAGCCCACACGTGGATCTTTTATTCATGATATTCCAGCGTGTATTAATAGCACTTCCCCAAAAACGACAACATGGAGAGACAAACACTGGCATTTCTTTCAGCTTCAGTCCAGAAAGAAACAATAACTTTCTACAAAGAGGAAAAAAAAAAGGAAAGAAAAAGCAAAAATTGTTCGTCAACGTCTCCGTTTTGAGACCGATATGAATCAGGAGGCTGAACACATTTTCCCATAGACGCAGTCCAGGAAAGTCCTGATGAATGCAAGTCAGGGTTGGGAGGAGGGGTTGGGTGGGAACTGTGGAAATCCGGGTCTCTAAGTGCTACACAGCAGTCGGGTCAGACTGGATGGAGTCGAGGTCGGGCCAGGGACATAGTGGAAGGACAGAGGCTCCCCGAGTAGGTTCAGGATCCTGTTAAAAATAAAAATAAACACAAACAGTCGGCAGATGATTCATTTTTTGACGGGCGGCTTTACTTGTAAATTTTTGCAGAGAATTCATGTCAGAGTTCTAGAACTTTTTCTGCACTCCGTCATCAGCAGTGACTGTGACATCAGCAAGTGAATGATCGGCCCAGAAGACTCTTATATCCCAGGCTACGTCAACACCAATATGTTTTAATTTCAAAAGGCCGAATTAAATAAACTCCGTCCCCACTAAAACGCAATCCCGGAGTTTACAAACTACAAGGAGGTCAGCAACGTTTTCAACAGTCTCCGTCTAAGGGGTTTGAAAACGCCAGAGAAGTGTGGACTCAAGGCAAAAAGGAAGAGAAAGATGAGCGTTTTAAAATGAAAAGGTATTGGAGTGGATGGAGCCTCAATGCAGTAAATCAAAGATCTCAGGGAGGGAGAGGAGGATGGTGGCAGGAGGAAGTGAGTTTGAGGGAAAAAAACAAACAAACAAATAAAAAGTTCGCCACTGACCTTCACGCTAAAAAAAAAAAAAAAAAAAAAAAAACTTCCTGAACGCTTTTTTCCTTTTCGTCTTTTAAGAGATCAAAATGTGCCAGCAGGTCTACTTCCTATGATGTCACATCCTGTCAACCTTCAAAAAAAGGCCCAAAAACACCCCTGGTGCCTTCTTCCCACAGGATTGAGGACTGGATGACTCTGCAGTTTCTGTGGCCTTTGCCTTCAACATCACAGTGCGACCTAAACCAGCCTAACCTACTGGCAGTATGTTTGAGTGCTGTGTAAAATTTGTGCAAGCACTAGACTCGGCCATTTTCAGGAAATTTCTCGTCGGGTACACCAACTCTTCCTGTCTCAATAGGAAGTTTTACCACAACTGGAGTGGCGAATTGATATGGGAAATTCACAGACCAAACAGCAGCTCAGCTGAATATTGAGTTCATGACGTCTCAACATATTGCGGAGAAAAATTATTATAAATTACAGCCCAATACATCTGACAAGATTGGATGAAAATAATCAGAATGATTTGGCATTCATGAATAATGAAAATTATTCCTGATATATTTTGGAAGAAATGGACATCACTTAGCAACTGAAATCTTCAATAATAATCAACACATGATTTTAACATCACATTCCGTCGATGGGATGCACTGCAATATCCTGCCTCATCAATTTCATCTGAGCATGCCCAAGCCAAAGGAAAAAAATGCTAGAAAATCTTGTGCACTACAGCGCACATCTTTGTCAGCACTGAGTGTGAATGACTGTGCTGAACCCATGACGAGACCACTGTCAGCTGTTAGGTTAGCAGTCACTCACCAGCTATAACAGGCTTCTCCGGCCATTGGCACTGGGGCCTTTAGACCTCATCTGTTCCTGGACCGGCCCAGACTGTAGGGGGAAGCAAGAACACATCCGGGTACAAGGGGTCAAAAGTCACTTCCCGGATATTTCCCTTTCCTGCAGGCCCTCGTTAACCTCGAGACCTGGCTTCTAGAGGGTCTCTAAACCTGCTCATAATTTTGACCCATACAGTCTAAAAACACAATCCCATCCTAAACACTGACAATCACTTGCCTTCAAAAATATTTATGCGGTCTGGAAAAAAGACAGAATGACTTATGGTTGTTTTGATATAGGTCAGCAACCTGTTGGCGTTTCCTATTGCAAGAGAAAATTCCGGAATAACCAGTGCTGATGGAGGTTTTTCCACAATGATTCGCATACTCTTCAAAGTCCAAACCTTTCAGTAAGCATCCTTTCTATTTCAGCTCTGCCTATGAAGAATGGACAGCTCTTTTACTTATTTCTAAGCAGTGCATTCACAGAAAGGCTGTGTTAGCACACATGCTCGTACGCACGCACACACAAAACACACACACATAGTTGCAATATTGTTTTTTAAATTTCACATAACCCTTCTCAGCGCATGATTAGAGGAACTTTTCCACCGCAACAATGCAAGTCCGTCTGAGAACTCATTGTCTTTCATTAACAGCTGTAACTATAATCTCAGCAATGAAATGTTCAGCTAGAAAAATTCCACACATATTTGTGACCTCACACATTAGAAGGGTGAAGCCGGGGAGCTTTGTGACCTCACACATTAGAAGGGTGAAGCCAGGGAGCTTTGTGACCTCACACATTAGAAGGGTGAAGCCGGGGAGCTTTGTGACCTCACACATTAGGAGGGTGAGGCCGGGGAGCTTTGTGACTTCACACATTAGAAGGATGAAGCCGGGGAGCTTTGTGACCTCACACATTAGAAGGGTGAAGCCGGGGAGCTTTGTGACCTCACACATTAGAAGGGTGAGGCCGGGGAGCTTTGTGACCTCACACATTAGAAGGGTGAGGCCGGGGAGCTTTGTGACCTCACACATTAGAAGGGTGAGGCCGGGGAGCTTTGTGACCTCACACATTAGAAGGGTGAGGCCGGGGAGCTTTGTGACCTCACACATTAGAAGGGTGAGGCCGGGGAGCTTTGTGACCTCACACATTAGAAGGGTGAGGCCGGGGAGCTTTGTGACTTCACACATTAGAAGGGTGAAGCCGGGGAGCTTTGTGACCTCACACATTAGAAGGGTGAAGCCGGGGAGCTTTGTGACCTCACACATTAGAAGGGTGAAGCCGGGGAGCTTTGTGACCTCACACATTAGAAGGGTGAAGCCGGGGAGCTTTGTGACTTCACACATTAGAAGGGTGAAGCCGGGGAGCTTTGTGACCTCACACATTAAAAGGGTGAAGCCGGGGAGCTTTGTGACCTCACACATTAGAAGGGTGAAGCCGGGGAGCTTTGTGACCTCACACATTAGAAGGGTGAAGCCGGGGAGCTTTGTGACCTCACACATTAGAAGGGTGAAGCCGGGGAGCTTTGTGACCTCACACATTAGACGGGTGAAGCCGGGGAGCCTTGGCTCCAAATAGCCCTGTCTGTCACCACCGCCTTGGATAATTCCACCTACTCATAAACATGACGGCAGGATCTGAGGGCACGAAAACTGCGGTAACCAACCACCATCCCCTCTTTCGGTTTCCTGCCCCTCTCTCCCTCTCACTTCATTTCTTCATTTTTCCCTTTTTATCCTCCCCTCTCTCCCTATCCCCATCACAATGCCCCATCTCTCTTGCTCTCCCTCTCACCGTATGTCTCTAGTTCTCTTTTTCGCTCTCCTACTCTCTCTCTCCATTTACTTGTCACACTCTCAGTCTCCCACATTCTCTCCCTCTATCACCCCCACAGCCCTCAGTGTTGGTGTGTTTTCGTTGCTAGGCAGCCCCTGGCAGAGGAATGCAGGAGAAGTCACTGCTGTCCAATTATCAGATTCTCCCACAATGCCCCTCTCTCCCCTGCCCCATACCCCGTGCCTCACTCCGGCCCGAGCCGCTCCGATAAGAGCGCTCTGAGGGGCAGCTGTGTGCCTGCGCTCCCCGGAGCAGGGATTACCCACCAGCTGGTGTGTGTGAGAACATGTGCACGAGAGAGAAAGAGAGAGAGAGAATGTGGGTGTGTGTCAGTGTGTGAGCATGGGAGTATGTGTCCATCTTTGTTTGCATGCTTGTGTGTGTGTGGTGCGTGTGAGAGGGTGTATATGTGTCTGAGAGGGAGAGAGTATATGAGTGTTTAAGACACTAATATCAGATGGTAAACAGTGGACCAACTGTCACGTTTCCTCCTTCTATAGCGCCAGACAGTGATGTGAAAACCAGACTAGACCTCAAGGGGGGAAATGTGCAGAAAGCACCAAGAGGAGTGATGTAGCAGACTACTTCCTACAAATGTGGTAAAATGTGTGTCTGTGCTTGCGCGCGTGTGTGCGTGCATGTGCGTGTGTGTGCGCATGCGAGTGTGTGAGAGATTCAAGAGCTGTGAGACGGACTGCAGAGTACAGCTAGCCCACACACACACCGACAGACAGACAGTGAAAGTAGATATTGTGGGAACCAAGTAACAAAATTACAACCTTAGAAGAAAACCACCATGTTTCAGGCTTGAAATTTCAACTTCCAATTATAGCACACACACACGCACGCACACACACACACACACGCACGCACACGGATAGACACGAGCAGGGATAGCAGAAAAAGGTGTAGGAGTCGTTTCATGCCTCAGCCAAAGAAACGGCGTTATGTAATGACAACGCGTATCAGAAATCAGCTTCACCAGCAAGGCTCCGACACAGTAATCGCAGTCTTATCTTCTGCTCTCTGCCGCGCAGCTGGTGCTCGGCGCCTTTCCTGAGTACCAATAAACCACTCACAGCGGCGGCAGAATTACCATGGGTTTAGATTTCTGTTATCACTACTGATGTCTCATGGCCTCAATCCCACCCCCCACTATGCTGCAGTCCCACTTGTTATCGGGGGGATGGAGGAAGCGGGAGTTAGGTACCATTTTACCATTACACCCCTTTGTAAGGCAGGTCCTTCAGAATATTTTCCCCCTAAATTCTTAGAGTTCTGGAACTTGACCCAATTGTACAAATATGGACGCCGGCGTCAGTAAATTCCAAAATTTAATTGCTAAATAATTCTGCAATTGAATTTCCAAATGTCTTCCTTCACGGGAATAATTTTCCACAGTCTCTGTAACACAAATACTGAGTTATAAAGCCTTAAATAAGCTCCTGCACAACAAACAAAAATTGACATTATTTGCGTTACACATAAAGGGGTTGCTGGAGTGATTGTGACATCAGCATTAGAATGTTTGTGCAGGAACATTCTAATCAAGAAATAAAGCAAGTTGGGAATCGTGTGGAAAATCAACAGAAAATTAGATGGCGGGAGTTTGTGGAAAGCCAGAGACTCGTGAACAGCCAATCGCAGTCTAGTCACATTCTTGATTAGCCAGTCGGAACAGAGGTGGCTGGGGGAACAGTCTTCCCCGACAGAGGAAGGGGAACCTGTCCCCATGACAACAACATTCCGAGCCCACAAAACAGCCCAAACTGAGCGCGCTCAATTAAGTAATCCCCACTGCAGTCGACTGAGGCATCCCAAGCTGACCTTCTTCCCATTTTATTCAATTACCCCACCAGCAAACCATGCGACGAGTCCGTCCATCTCGTCTTATTGGCAATATTCTTACATTATTTGCTGAACACTGTGAAGTCGCAAAATAATACCGAACTGCCGTATTTTTCCCCATCAGACATATTTGTAGTTTTAGTCGTGTGAGCACACAAATACACTCACACAAACATGCTTGGATCGAATAATCACTTGAAATTACCTGAAATACTTTAACCCTTCACATGCTAGTATGTTACCAGCAGATTACTGACCAATTCAAAACAAAACCAATCGAATGTAACCCGTGTTCGACAAAGTTGTTTTTTTCAAAATACACGTTTGTTTACAGACAGCAGAATAATTAAGCTAATAACCTGATGATCATATGGCAGATCTAGCCCCAAAACTTGTTCTTTTAATCATAATAATTAACCCATCTGTACACCACTAAAAGGTTTAATTTGAGTGCTTTTTCGCTCGTGCAGATTAAAATTCTACCCCCACCCTGCACTCCTAAAGCCGACTACTTTAGCTTGTAATCTTAATGAAAATATAAGTGAAATGTTTTTAATGCACTTGGAAATATAAATCGGCCCGTATTATTTGCGGTTCGCCCTCCTTAATTTCCCGACCACCCCATTCCCTCGCCCTCCTTACCGGCGGCAGTCCCTCTGTCATCTCCCCGGACCCGACGTGCGTCAGGTGAATGAAGTTCATGGGCTCCCCGATCATGCTGCGATCAATCTTCCGCCTCCTCTTCCGCTTCTGCAAACACAGCAGCCATCACTGGATTAGCGGTGAGCTAACGATTCTATACATAAACAGTGTTTCAACAGGGCAATTAGTGTGCGCGGGTAAAGCATAAAGTTCATATTCTCATCACGGGGTTAGCGGTGGGCTAACAGTTTCATACAGTCTCCAATGTGTTTCGACAGTGAGCAGATTCACTTTAGCACCTGAGTAATGAAATAACAAAAAAATGACTTGTTATCCCAAGATAGAATATGTGTTCAAGGCAAAGTGGACGCAGAACCATTATCTGATTCATGTTGCCATTTAGCTGTTCAAATGGCCTGATGTAATGACAACATTTGCCACGACGTGAGGTTTGTTGGCCTCAGAAGCAGTGCCTAAATTGATTGGGACTGCTAACTGTAACTAGAACATCACCTATCCTGGGTAACCTGGGGCCGATCACTCCTGTGCATCACAGAATTCGCCTCCATCCAGTAATTGTGTAAACCGCTTATTCCCGAAAATCCCAGCATGCAACGGGTGAGAGCTGGGGACAAAACCTGCACAGTTTGCTAATCCATTGCAGGGCAAGAAATGAAATAATGTGTGAGCAAATAATGCGTTTATAAATACAGCCACAATCATCTTTCTCCGACCGGCTGAAGCCTTCACGTCAATAAACCCCCCTCCCAAGCAAAAGATCTGCATCTGAGAGCCACTTCCTCTGCAGTTCCACAGAAGAGGCATTGTGTCGCACGTCCGCCTACAGCGCTCTCAGACTGTTGCACCCAAAAAAGAAGTCAGATGTGCAGGCAACCAAGCGGAACCACTGATTCCCATGAATTAGTTAACATGCATATGAGTTTCCTACGCGATCCGAGGCTCTAAGAACAGCCACTGAACCTAGATCAGCTGGTGCCCACCGGTTTTAAAGCTAGTAGAATGAGCCATACCATTAGTATCGGAGTCAAGAAACTGCAAGCAATTTACTGTATTAAGCATTACCTGGAATATTTTTTCAATAAGCCACGAGCTGCAAGTAATTTAAACCCAAAAATAACCATTTACACTCCATTGCTATGCCTTTTGATCAAAGCAGCTATAATTGCCAATGTTAGGGCCTTGTCCAACTCAAACGGTAGGAACTCTGTATAAAATAAAACAGGGCTGCAATGTCTACTGTTCAGGGAACAGTGTTCACGCATTTTCATGAAAATACCTCAAAAAAGGCGACAGTCTCATTGTTTTTGAAAAAAAAAAAATATATATACTGAAGCTCAGAGCCATGAAGCCAAACACATTGCTGTCCAAATACCTCCGAGCGGCACCCTAGTCGCCGACTCCAAAAACATTGGGACACAGTTCCCGCCCGGGCAGCAGGACAGAGTCAGGCAAAGTGAAGCTGCCTGACAGCTCGTTGTCCTCAACAACAGTGCAAACAGAGACCTGAAAATATGGGGAGGAAGAAGGGATGAGGGGAGCGGTGGACGGAGGAAAGAAGGAAAAGTCGTTCCCAGCGCACTCCCAGCCATCCAACTTCCTCTCCTGCCGGTCCGAGAGGAGAGGAAAACGACATGTTACGCAACCGTCGCGCCATCCAATCCGGTGCCAGGAAACCAGGGAGAGGCAAGGGGATGTTATGTACGAGGGGTCAAAGGTCAAGGAGGCACCGTCAAGGTCCGGGCTCAATTTTCCTTGACGCACGCAAACATGAGCGCAGACGTGAGAATACTCTCTTAGCCCGGTGAGCAGCGCCTCTCTTCAGATCACCCCATTCCTCAAGCTCAGTGTATTAGGCGACACGAGCAACAAAGATTTTGTAGCAAAAATTCCTTCAGCCAAGTTACAACCATAAAAGCTTAACTACAACAGGCAGCTCTTCTGAACCATCCAAAATTCGCCTCCCGCGATGAAGCAAACGCTGAATCCCTTTCAACGACCAACTCCAGTATCAGACATTTTTGAGATGGCATTTCACAGCACTGCAACGGTTCTCATTACACAAACTGAAACAGACTATTCGCATTGGGACTCTTCAGTCTAAACTTCCCTTTGTATTTGAGGGAACACTGACAGACTCCTTGTGTCTCTACTGGTACGGGTTCAAACTCCGCAAACAGTCAAAAAGTCCTGACTTATGTAAACCATCCCTGGAATACCAGCACTTAGACAAATGTACTTTCCACAACAAAAAAAAACCCAAAAAACTACAAAACAGCATCGTCGACGACAACAATAACACTACAAACATTCAAGTTTAAATTCAGAGGGACGTCAGTGGAAAGACATCTAAGGGGAAGGAAATGAAAGGTCCATTTGTGGAAAAACGCAGATTTCCTGGCACGGACCCGTTCCTGATTCCGCTCTACTCATTTACAAGCCCACGGCCCGAGTCACAAGGCCCACGTCAGGAAAACACTGGCGCACTGTTGCCACGACGACAGTCTGGAGACCTGCCCCACACACACACACAGAGCGACCTTTGTCCTCCAACCGCTAAATTTAAATTCAAAAAATGTCTTTAAGATGCATTTGTGCAGCCCCTCTCGTGAGGACGTTGGGACTCTGCCCAGAACCTTCAGTGACGAGGCGAGATTGACTGCGGCAAGGCGGGCAAAGCTTAAGAAGTGGAGAGGTGGAGATGGGGGAAACGAAAGTGAAAATGGTCATCCCGAGAATTAGATCAAAAGAACTTCAGTATCAGGAGGACTGCAACAACAGCTCAGCAGCTGCTGCAAAAACGTATGACAGCTCCACACTAGACAAACATACGTACGTACAGAACTGAGGTCTTCAAACAGAACTCCAGAAAGATTAGTATATTTAATGAGAATTAATTGTTATTTCTGTAGAAGCCTCAACAACCTTATTACCAATATCACAAAAATTTGCAAATTTGCCATGAAACAGTACTTGAGATGATAATGCTGACATTAAATTTTGTTATTGCCTGGTTCAATTCAGTACTTCCTGCACAACAAGTACAAAGATGATTCATGTGAAATCGTTTACAACAGAAGCACAGGTTTTACCGACCAACTAGCTTCATTAATAGTGGAGTTCAGCACTGTCTCATAACCAGCCATTTCTTTAGTAGAAACACAAACACATTCTTGATCTTACTATACACGAGGGGACCAAAAAAGATTTGGTGCCAAAGTCCTATTTTCATACCCCCAAAATCTTCATCCCTTCCCCTACCCCTGAAGTTTTAACATTAATTTAACACCTAATCACAGGTCTAATGCATAACCTTGAAACTAGACCTAGTCCTAACCATAAGCCAACTTGTAAACCAAGACCTTATTCCAGCCCTTGGCCCAGAATTAAGCCTTTTCCTCTGGGGGAACAAAACACAAACAAACAAACAAACAAAAAAAAAACATATTTCCCCACGGAGCAATTTGTCCACACTTTACGATACTTGTGGACTTCTGGTGTCCTTTAGTCCCTGCAAGCCATCTTTTAGTTCCCCCAAATACATTGTATATTGAGCACAAGTAACAACAGAAGTACTCACGCACACACACATCCCACACACATACAAACACACACCACACAGTACAGTATAACCCTCGACAGAGAGTGAGTCAGAGCACAAGGCTCCAGACTGATCCCCAGAACTCACCGGTGGGGGTTTGGCGGCCACACAGCAGCCAATCTTGTGCCAGAACTCGCTCATCCCTGGCGTCCCGCTGTAACCGCGCTCCCGGCTCTCTCTCGCCGCCCTGCAGGCTGGGGTGGACACTGCGAGGGAGGGAATCGCCGCTCCGTTCCCGTCAATGGTGGAAGCCTTGGAGAGCCCAGTTAATTGTGAAATTCGCTTACGCCCCCCCGTCCCTACCCCGCCACCCCCCAGCTGTCGGTCAGGTGCACCCGTGGTTCCTCTCCGACTCCTCCGATTCTGCGCCTCACAAAATCCTCCCACCTTCTCACTTCCTTCTTTTTTCGTGTTGCTCCCAACTTCCTGTTCCTGCTGAGCTTAACTTCCTGGCGCTGTGTCCCAGCCTCTGAAGGTACCTGTTGAGACAAAAAGTAGATTCAGCTGCATTTTCCAGCGTGTTCCAAATAGCCGCCCTGGCTAGCGCAGAACGACCAGCCGTCGTACAGCTGAGGTTTCTGGTTGTCGAGCAAAGAAGCGTAAACAGACTCAGCATAAGCAGAACTAATGCGCTCAAAATGAGGGCCAAAGAGAACATTGGTAATTAGGAATTTCAGTATTAAACTAAAAACAGACCTACTCAAAGATTTCACATTTTAACGATCACAAAAACAACTTTGTTTCAAGTTTTGCGAGATGAATTCAGTTCCTTTTTCCCCAACACCGAGCTGAGCTCTTCTCATGAATCAGGATTTCTGCACCCAATAACACCCTGAGCCCCCAAAAACTGAAACACGGACTGAAGTAATCTGTGCCTTTCTTAGTTTTAGGCGGGAAAAAAGTTTAACCGCGTAACTCCGGTTTGCGAAACACCCACATGGATTTAATAAAGAACAATGAAGAGACAAGGGCAGAGCAGAGTAATACACCAGTTTATTTTAAATCACAACTCTCCCACTGTTCAAGCCGTCCTCACCTTTACCTGTCCTCCAACAGTACGATTCCCTAACTTTAAAGCCGTAGTGCAGGAGAATCACAGCTCTACATAACATAACATAACATGAATGGCGAGAACAGGCCGTTCAGCCCGACTACGCTCACCAGTTTCTTTATACTATTGTGAATATATCCCTTCAGATACTAAATGACTCAACGGTATCTAGCTTTAGGTCAAGCCTGCTCTTGAAAACCCCCAAGGTCTCTGCCTCAACAATATGGTCAGGTAAGCTATTCCACATTGAAATTACTCTATGGGTGAAGAAATATTTACGAATATCAGTGCTAAATTTACCTTTGGTCAAGTAGCTCTCTCACTGTTCAAGCCGTCCTCACCTTCATCTGTCCTCCAACAGTACGATTCTCTAACTTTAAAGCCGTAGTGTAGGAGATCGACCTCAGTAAGGTCAGGCTCCAATCTCTTCCCTCCAGTCGCTCTCACCCCACAGCCACTTCTCATCACTTGCTGCATTCCTGACGCTTATTTTTGGCACACAGCCTGATTACCGAATACGCCGCTTCAACTGCCACCCCCCACCCCATTACCGCCAGACACAGCTCAGGAGCAGATAAGGACTTCCCAGCATGCATTGGGTTCTTCATGGCACATTGGCTATGGTCTGGGGTGAGGAACAATTACCTTGAGGGATTTTCTTTCTTACTTTTTTTAGGGGGTATTCTCCCCAAGCATGCTGCATTGTAGCTTCAGACGTTTCCATAGAAACCGTGCAAACACCGGTAAATGCACATACAAGATCCTTCCTTGTCCCAACTCTCCTCTCTCATTGCCACAGCTGCAGGATACAGGCTGAACTCTTTGAAGAAGAACGATATTGTGGAATATTTTTTATTTTTCCTTCAAGATCCCTCACTGTTCTAGAGTTTAGTTCAGTCACACTTTCATTACATCAGCACAGGTATGTTCAAAATAAGGGAATCCTAAGGTGATCCAACACCTTGAAAGGACCAGAGGCCAGGGGTAGTTATTAAGTCCCCCAAGAAAGCGGAGGGCAAAATGCTTTACCCTCCGTCTGTAATTCCGTAAGTCTGAAACAACTTCTTTTGTGGGCCATATCTTGGAAGCCATTTGAAATTTTTTCACGAAACTTGGTACATGCTTAGGACTGGTGGTGAACTGGTGCCTTTTGCCATTTTGGTGATTCCGGGACCTGGGGGCGGGGAACATCACCGTGCATCACATTCACATCACTCTAGCAGTTATTCATTTTATATCCGTGGCATTTGAATAATTTTGGAAGCCTGACAGGAGTCAATTTTCGTGACGGTCCCAAAGAAACAGTACAGGCAGTACTGACAGATCCACAGTCTGCATCATGAAACAGTGATAGAGGGCTTGATGGAAAACCGCAATGCACTTCACTCTTCTACATTTGGGAGAGATCCAAGGCACTTAATAATACAGGTCCCAAGTCAAAAGCCAATTTTTCCCATGGAGGTTTGCATACCTGTAGAATTACTTTAATTAAATGGAGTAAGATGCAAAACAACGGTGACATTCAAGCATTTCAAAACTAGGTGCCACCAAAATGCACACAACAAGTTCAGGTGGAAAACACAGGTTCTCATTTTAGGACTGATGCAAATATTGAGGTTTGTCTGAGCAGATATTGCAACTACACAGAGATAAAAAAAAAAAGATATATTTAGCATTTGAGGAAGAAACGTGTCTCGATGGGCATGACTGATTTTCCGCTTCAGCGAGAGTTTAAACTGCGCTTGTTTTCTCAGAGAACGGCCCCTTGGGACTTTGGGAGGGCATATGAGAATGATTAAACATGCCTGTTGGCAGTGCCAGGGTGAGGACTGTAGCCATCTTTGGCCTCATTCCGACTGCTCATGTCTCCCAGGCTTCCAACCTTTTCGTCCAATATTTAAAAACTCTAAAGGAATTTGGGATGGGAATCTCGTTGATGGCGGATGTAAAACGATTATCCGGTTCTGATGCAAAGCAAAAAAAGGAATGAAACATAGTGACTGGACAGCTCCTCCTGCAGCGTCAGAGGAGCCTTCGACATTTACCCATGATGCATCAGCAGCGTTTCAGGCAGAGAGGCCCCTTAGACATGAAGCCACAGAAATGCAGTGAATATGACTAATCTCTAACCCCCCCCCCATACACCATCTTACCTCATCTGTAACTATTCCTCACCACATCAAAGACTGTACCATTCTGGGGTTTAAGGGGGACTGTACAAAGAATAGACGCCATAGATTAAAAGCAGGAGCAACAAAGTAAATTACTCTTAAACCCCATAAATCTGGCAGCCAGTGACGGCATGTGTTTACACAAAGGCTAGCCAACTCTTCTTCTCTAAAATCTGCACTGTGTGGCTCGCCCCCCAACCACATTTTTTTTTGACAAACGCACAAAAGGTACAAAGTCACAAATGCAAAAAGAAAACGTTAGAACTAGAAAATTCTACTGCTGCTGGAACAATCACTGAGGGTCATTCAAAGCAACTGAAAGTTCTAGAACACTGAAACATTTCAAAGGAATCCCTCAACATCAAGGGACTGGTGAGCGACAGACCAGCAGATAAAGGGCGTGTCATCGAGGCAGAATATTTTACAGGGGAGGACATCCAATCTCACAGATTGATGGGCTTTAGTCATAAAATCTTGACATATCGAGGCTCTGCCCACTAATGGCGTTGCTGAAGGCTGAATTTTCCCAACAAAATTCAGATATTTTTCCACTGAGTCAGGAACCGAAACGAATCTCCCTCGTGCACGCATGACTTGTGAACGATAGTAAAGTGGACGCGAGGTCAGACTTGTACACGTACGCCCCAGGCCTGGTTCAGACATGTACCACAGCACAATGTTTACGGTTCAGGTCGTCAGAAAGGAAATGACTTCATGATGAGGCCCCCCATGAATCATATAGGGGAAGGGTGTTTGGGGGAGGGGGGAGGGGGGTGAAAGCGGAGTTAAAATATTTCCTCGGTGAGGTAAATGACGACAGCGGGACATGCCCCAAGACACAGCTGCTGTCACTCTCACACACCATCCTGGTTCACAAAAATTTAACACAAGATCACCAGCTAGGGAAGTACTCTTCAAAATGGATGCCACAGCATCCTCAAGTGCCACGTCTGCAATATAACTAACTAGATAGTCTGTCACCCGCTAGTCGATGTGTATACTGGGTTGCCCTATATCCAAAAATGCCGATTCAATCGCTCCCAAAATCAATAGGCTTTGTGACTTTAGCTCATACAGGTCCATATCAAATATGAAAGGAATCGATGGAGAACTGCGACCGATAGACCGCTCACAAGAAATCTCCACGGACGCAGTGCTACGATCGCTGATCCATACTATCCCCGACTTGTTGTCCGGGGATACCATTTGGAGAGAGGTTAAATCAGTACATTCTTCGCATAGTAAGCCCATGTTCAAAACAGTAATGATTTCAATGCATAAAAATATTGCGGTGAAGTGGAGTTTTTTTTAAAAGGGTGCCACTGCATCCTCGATTTTTATTGGCACATCTTAACCATGGTAAAACAAATGAAGAGAATTGTGGAGTCTCGTTACCTCTGCCAAACTACGTTGGCAGGAGGTTATGTGCTCGGTGCCATTAGTTTGTTTGTTTGTGAACAAGATAACTCAAAAATTATTGAACGGATATCTCTGAAACTTCGTGGGTGGGTCGCTATTACATCAGGTAGGGACCCTATTGATTTTGACTGCGATCAGTCAAGCAATATGGCCGCCACGGCAGCCATCTTGAAATCCTATAACTTGCGATAACTGAAATTTGCTCCCTCTCACCAAGATTCAGACTGTACTGCCTTAGCGCAGGTTTGCACCCTAGGAGTGCCTCAAGTTATCTAATGGGATGGGTCCACTGGTTATGCACAACTGAATATTTCACAATGTTAAATTCCAGCAAGTTCATCTGATTCTCCTTCTAAACACAAATTCTCAACATGTTAAACCAATTTTTATATCAAGGAGACAATCACTGAAAGAATACTTGGAGCTGCAAACTGCATGTTATTTTTGGGAGCAGCAGAAATTATTCGCGAGCAAATTATTCACCAAGCATGTACTGGGCCTGAGTAGCACTAGCTGCATTTTATCAGCAGATAGTCCTTCTCCAAGAGGAGGTTGTCTTTTGTTAATATTTTACATGACAGCAGAGTTACTGGAAGGAACATGCAGAACTTCCCTGTCCCCTCGAACACATAGGAAAGAACCAGTATCTTGGACTGGGAGTGTATAACTGACCTACTTTGACACAGTTGTTATGCTTGGCATACCACCCCTATTAAGTCATAGTGCTTGGTCTATGTGCATTTCTTCAAGAAGATATCGAACCTGGCCTACTTCGCTTTGAATGGAGTCAATATGTCTCACTGCACTATCCCTTTGAATTCCAGTCTCTATCAGGCAGGTCACATGATCCACTTAAACCTCATTAGACGCTGGTTGTGCTAAGATAACAATGCATGAGCATATACTCCGAAAAGGGTCAAAGATCAAAACGACTCCCAGTCGGTTCCCGGGTATGTCGAAAAATGAAGTGCATGAGTGTTTTTTTTTTAAAACCACAAACAGGATCATCGGCTGCATCAGTATGAGAAAGCGTAATCTATTGCGACATTCCTTTAATGTGGTCGCACAGTTCACCTTCCAGATAAATCCCTTTACTGTGCAAAATCACAAGCTTGTGATGGGAAAGTTCTCGAGTGAACACTCAAAACGTTGATGTCACAATCAATTTTGGTCTTTGACCGTGAGCAGTCCTGCCAACTATGCCCACTTCAACATCTAATTTTTTTGTTGTTTAATTTCTGGTTCAACCAACTGTTCTGGCAGAGGCAAAGATATTGTCATCTGTGGAGAGCTAGCTAAAGAGAAGAGCCAACAGGAGGTGGCGTGTCCCCCGGCCCCAAATATTGAAAGAATGAAAATGCCACCTGCTCAGGAAACAAACCATATCCCCTAAAATTCTAAGTGCAAAATGTTTCCATGGAAACCAGAAAAAAAACAAAACTTCAGATTAGCAAATGGCACCACTTCAGGTTATGATTAATGTGTACACCAAGTTTTGAGAAAAAATATTGAATGTTTATGAAGTTATGCTCCGGAAATGAAATATTCACAGACGGACGGACAGACAACCGCACCCATGACTATATCCCCCCGCGTTATATGCTGGGGGATAATAAAAATTAACTGAAAGCAAAATATAACGATGGCATCTCCCACTACATGCTATATTCTCCACATAATGACTGGCTTTTTAAAAGATTGGTGTTCAACCTACCAAGCTAGCAGCAAAAAACTGACGAATCGACCTGTTCTGTTCACTCCCACTGGATCGCTCTGTACGGAGCAGTGTACTGAAACAAACGTTAGCTTCGAAAAGACCTCCCTGATTTTGTGGTGAATTAGGGGAATTGAAAGCAATGGATTTCCATAAAACCCACTTGGAGATTTGAATAAACACATTCAAAGAGAACCTGCTTCTCAAAGGGTCAAAACTGAGTTGGGAAGCCAGTCATGAAACACAACTGAAGCCATGTCCAGTTCATGGGTTGTACAGACTCGCCAGACACGCAATTCCGGTAAAGGAAGTTCTGGTAAAAATGAGCTCTATGGCAACACCAGCAAATCAGATCTGCCACTTTTTTCTCTGTAGTCATACCCAATAAACTTTAAGAACTCGCATCAAGTTGGAATTTTTGGCATCACTGATGGGAAAATATGTTCCAGAACGTTAAGTGCACTGCACTGAGGGCCTGTGTTTATCCTGTGCTCAGCACTGCGGGAGAGTGCTCCATAACTATTAAAAACCATTTCAGTTGAAGAAAAGAACAGCCACGTAATTTCTGAGACAGAGATAACTCATTGGTGATGCCACTGGGTGATAAATAGGTAAAACATGAGCCTTGATTCCAGTTCGGTGAGTAGGTGTGAGAGAGTTACTTCTTCAATAGTTAACGGTGGCAAACTTGCAACTTCCTGTGGGCAAATCAGATTCTTGCACGGCTCACGGCTCACCCCCCCCCCCGCAAGAGCAAATTACCTTCCTGCATTTGCAACACGAGATAGGGACTGCGCAAGAGAAAACAGGGACAAAAAAAGTCTATGCTCCAGTGCTGACAAGTTGTTTCCTGTAATAATGGCTACACCGGATTGAGCATTTTGATTAATCGAGATTGGTCCAGTATGATATTAATTGCTATCACCCTCCATTAAATTTCACCAACAATCAGTTGATCTTGAATGTCGCATTCAGAGGATTACTGCCATAAAATGGCTTTGAATTGGTTCACTTTCTCAAACTTTTTTCAGATCAATTCATGTGTACATTTTTCGGTGGATCCAGTTAGACTTTGTTCTTAATGAAGTGAACTTTCTGGAAGTCTGTAGTGACCTTTCACTTGCTGACATGGGGGATTTCACAAGCTTGTGGTTTTAAGGTTCAGCAAAACCATGGCAGTTAGAGAGCACAAACACGGAAAAGCCCCTAAATCAGTTATGGCAAAGCCAGCCCAGAGTGTATGAGAGATTCTTTAAAATATCAAGAAAGCCCCTTTTCGCAAAAAGTGGAACAGCTTGAGACGACCAAAATATTGAAAGTATTACTGCATATTCAAAAACAAAAACAAAAAAATTCCAAAAAGTGAACTCTCACTTTAAGAAGTGGAGCCAGGGAAATAAACGGTCGATTCTTGCGATGATTCCAGGCACTTAAACTCCAGTCGAGCGGAACGGCATGGCATTCCACCGAGCAAATGAAATTAAAAGTAATCGAGGGCTTGAGTTTCACCTTGACACAGAAAAGCGAGGATTAAGGATGAATTCTGTCCAAACCTGCTGCAGGGAAAGCACGAGAAAAACTGCTTATATCCAGGTCAGGATAACTGTCTGACACACTTTCTGATAGTCATTTGCTTCTGGGGAAGGAGGCAGCTGATATCATGTTAAGAGAATATATAAACAGCTGGAGTGCCATGCAAAGGATTCTGTAAACGAACGCCATTTTTGGCCCACTTAAACAATAAGCCAATAGGTTTCGAACTTTTTGAGCTAGCTGACCGTTAAACGTAAATTACAATGCTCTTCTGGCGGACGCATTAAGGCAATTTATCTAAAACTGCTAAGGGCAGCTTTTTAAATCCCCACTTTTTCATTAATTCGTCCACCTTAGTTCTTCCTCCAAGTCACGAATCCCACCATTTCAGTTACGAAAGCTCTACTGTAAATGCGTCTCATCCTTCGACAGTCATGGGGTGTGCAAGATTAGCATGTGCACCCTCTAGATCAGTGTAACCTAACCCTGCTCCTGAAGCAACATTGCCCAAGACAGACTGCCCGGAAGCACAGATGCTCCAATCTGGAACTCAAACCCCAGTCCAGCCCAGCTTTTCTCCCCCTGGTAATTAACTGAAATGAATTATTAGTGCTGCTTATTGACTAGGCCGTCTGTACACCTGAGCCCCAGGTAAAGGGAAGGTGCAAAACCAACAGATATCTGACCTTGAGGGCCGTGATTTGATGACCACTGCCCTAGAGTCTTTAGATAATGAGCCTGAATCAAAAGGTCATTGGTTCAAGCCCCACAGTGGCTACATCCAGATCGAGGAGCCACTTAGCCCTTAACCCCATACTGCGCCACAGAAATAGGCTAGCTGAATGTAGCTAAAGCAAGCTTAAGTGGCTGTCTGTAACTGCACCAGTTAAATCATTGGTTCCCAAAATTCTCCTCTGGGACACCCAGCTGGATCTAAGGCGTTTATGCGTCCTCCCTCATCTGCATCCATGGGATCAACCGACTGGCAGATTTTGCATTTCCTGCCATAAAGTGGCACATCTGATTCTACTGATCAACCGTTAAATGAGATCTAGATCCACCCAGTGAAGTCCATTTTGATTGTTAAGGTTGGACCGCAAACCTGCATGAGGTTAGCTAACACAGGGGTAGGCACTGCTCTAGCAGTTGAATATGCTGAGCTTTGTTCAGGTTGGAGTAAAACCCAACAAGATGGTAGATCTCCAGGAACATGGCAGGGCAGCCCGGCTCAAGCCGCTGAATGAGGTGAGCTTTGTTAGGGTTAGAGTGAAAACCTAAAGTATGGTACACTAAGGTCAAAAGTTTTAGGACATTCCAATTTTTTATTGAAACTTTTGCAGTTCCAGTCCAATGAATAGCTTGAAATAGTTCAAAGGTAAGTGGTGAACTGTCAGACGTTTTAAACAAAAGGTAAGGTTACCCAGGTTTATTTTTTTTGGGTCGTTGAGTAGATGAAAGGATGGTTCCTCAGTGTGTGACATCAACTGTCAAACATGGAGGAGGAAGTGTGATGGTCTGGGGCTGTTTTGCTGGATCCAGGGTCAGTGACTTATAGAGTGAAAGGCACCCTGAACCAAAACTTCTACCACAGCATTCTGCAGCGCCATGCAGTGCCCTCTGGTCTGCACCTAGTTGGTCAGGGGTTCATCCTACAGCAAGATAATTACCCAAAACAGAATTCCAAGCTCTGCCAGAACTACCTTAGGAAAGGTAGATGGTAACCTTGAAAACATGGAGTAGCAGCACAGTCTCCAGACTTAAATCCCATCGAGATGGTTTGGAATGAGCTGGACAGAAGAGTGAAAGCAAAGCAACCTACAAGGGCCAAATATTTATGGGAACTTCTGCAACAGAGTTGGGAAGAACTGTCTGAAGAATATTTCATCCATTGTAGAAAGAAAACCACGAGTGTGTTCAGCTGTTATATCTGCCGAAGGCGGCTATTTTGTGTTAAAAGTTTAAAATACATTTTGGTTGATAAATTGATTCCATGATTTTTTTTCTTTAACTTCGATTATTAATTTGTTCTATCATGTCCATGCTTTCATTTCAGAGTACAATGAAACATTAAACGGCATTATTTTATATTTAAAAAAAAACTGGAAAAATTGGGGTGTCCTCAAACTTTTAACAGGTAGTGTAGATCTCCAGGAACATGGCTGAGCTGCCCTGCTTTAGCTGCTGAATGAGATGTGATTTATTAGGGTTGGAGTGAAACCGTACAGGATGGTACATCTCAAGGGACAGGGTCTGACAGCCCTGCTCCAGCAGCTGAATGAGCTGAGCTTTGTTGGGCTTGGAGCGAAAGATCAACAGGACAGCAGAACTTCGGCAACAGGGGTGAGGCAGTCTTGCATAATATGCAATTGTCCTGAGATGTCACTTCAGGCCCAGATCAGAAACCCCAGGATAAAAATAAGCCTTAAGTGACAATAGCCTGGAGGAATAATGGAAAAATTCCCCCGTGAGCCCACAAGTACCCGTGGGAGGAACCAGACGGAGGAACTAGACGAAGGAGCGAAGCCCTTCCTGCTCCAGTAGACTAAAGCTGATGCCGTCACCATTCCAGTAACGCTAAACTGGAAATTTCAGAATGAACTCAGGGAAATTTACGCCACTGTCTCTCCATCCGCACCCCACCCCCCACCCCCCCCACACACACACAAACACACACTTACGTGGCCCTCTCATAAGGAATTCCTCTAAACTCAGGGACAGGGCATTTCTAAGATGATGAAGACGGAAGACAAGCGAACAAAATGTAGTCTGAAACTCAGCGAGCGTGCTTAAAGGCATGCAAATGAGATGATCAAGGTCTGTTTTTCACTCTTGTTAGATCATACAAGAGGTTTGTCAACTGCAGAAACCGAAGTCAGAGACCTCATTGAAGCAGCAATCCAATTTAGAGAAATCCAAAGAGGACACCCTGGATTTTTGACCTGTAAATCGGATGCCTAGGTTCATGCATGTACTTCTCCATCCACATTTTCCAATTTTGACTTCTGCACATGTGCGCAAACGCTGCCAGATGTTGAACTGTCCTCAGGAAGTTCTTATAGAGGAAGGAAATGCACAAAACAAGGACAGCAAAATGGCTTTGCTATTACACTATAGGGTGTGCAGAGGAGGCCTACTTAGACAGAGGACATGGAAAGTGTGAATATTCTCTTGGCACCGGGCAGTTTGCATTGCATTTTCGCTCTGTTGTTTCGGGTCCACTAAATTCTCAGCACTCCCCTCTTATTTTCCATTACCTTTGCGTGCACACTGTATTACAAAAGTACTTGAAATCCTGTTTGCAATTTATTAACTTTCATTCTGTATCACAGTTTGATTACTATATTTACCTTGCTGCCAATCCGGCCTTGTGGTTTCAGTTTCATTTGAATTTTAAAAAATACATAAATGAATAAACCCTCAGCACTCCCACCAGGACCTGCCTTCAGTAGTTGCTTACTTCCACATCAGGGGGCCGCCAAGCCAATGCTGACATGGAGATTTAAAAAAAAATTTGAAGTATGTATTATGATTGGTCATTATAAGTGGAAAACTCATTGAAATATTTTGCTAAACTGTTAAAATGTAAATAATTATGTATACATGTATAATATATTGAAATAAATACATTGAAACTAATTAATACTATTGTTGTCATTCCGTGACAATTTGCCTCTTGTAATTCCGTGACATTGACTTCTTGAAATTTCTTGCCCATAAAGCAGGGTTAAAGTCAATATTTGTTTCTATAACTTACAGCATTAACAAAAAACACCTTAAATATGAACATATTGAAGTTTCATAACTTAACTATGATAGGAACATCACTTTCTGGATAGTTAAACAAAACATAAAAAAACCACGTCAATTTTGTGTAATTCCGTGACGGAGTAGTTTTTGCTTGTTTCTTTTATGGAAATTTTCCAAAAAATAAATTTTCACTTGATAATATTAAAGAACAAGTTAATACCTTCAATATGACATATCATACTTGATTTTATCTTATTTAGTTGTAGAGTTACAACCCAAAATGTAATGGGACTGAAATTCCTTGACAGCTTGGCGGCCCCCATCAAGTTACCGTCCAACTTAAGCAGATTCAGATTTCTCCCTCAATCTCTTAACTACGTATACATGCAATGACATCATCATATTATAACAGACTCATTTTCCACAGTAATCGGGTCATTTTGCGCCTACTAATGCACTCACTGAAACAGCGCTTCACATATCCAGACACACCAAAACGTGTTTAATTATTGTGACCTTAACATAACCCATGAGGATTGTACCATCAATGGTTTTGTATCAAACAAATACACCTTTTCTTCTCTACAGGGTCCAAGTTCTTATCCATGGGTTCAGTTCTAGCCCTTGGAACCCTCCTTCCCTTTACGGTTCTCAACACTGACTTGTCATGCATGACTATGGGGACCATCATTGATGCTCCAGTCCATAAAATCAGAAGCTCAAGAAGATCACTGGCTGTTCATTGAGTTGTGTTTTATTTAGTTTCGGGTGAAAACAGATCATGAGGGGGATGATTGGATAAAATTAAGACACATAGGCAAGAACCGCTTTTTATGAAGATTGGCAGAACAGATTGAAATATTACCACGCGACGAAGTAAAACACGACAAAGCAGGGATTCAAATTTAACCACTTTACAAACGGCACACACAGTCACAGAAAGATTTTTTAAAATAAATATTTGCACATCATCAGAAAAGACCTCATTTTCCAACCTGAATGTGGTTTTCATTTGCAAATTCATCAAAACTTAAATCCTTACAGAGTCAGACAATGTGCACATTTGCACACGGATCCACGTCACTCCACCTAGCAACCCGACTGCCTCCTGAACTACGCTGAGAACAACGACTGCTCAATATTACACAGGGCCTTTGAATCATTACGATCACGAGTTTCAACGCTTTTACGGACATTTTGAGTCATTATGATGTGAAACTATTACATGGACTGCCTCTGTAATGAGGCCAGAACTAGATACAAATTGAAATTTGCAGTTTGGGCTTGAAGAAAGTCCTTCCCAACAACTGCTGATACTTGGAAAGAAGATCCCACAGAATGGCCATATTTCAAGTTTGGAAACTTTTATATAAACACATCTTACAAGTTCACCAGGTTAGGTAGCATCGCTATTTTGTTTTTGTTATCATGTCACACCTTTGACCAGAATTGGCAAGAGCGCATATAATTGTGCTAATACAATTGAAACTACAACTCTAAAATAATGCACACAATTGCCTGTGAATAGGTGCCAGCCTCTGTCCCCATCTTTCTGCACTTCTATAACCTTTGAGCAGCTCAAATACGACATATTATTTCCTCGTTTCAAGTTATAATTGCGAGAACCAACAATTTTGCGGCATTTTGTAGCATATAAATGGCGATAAAACATCAAGTGACCGATCAGACTGCTTTATTTTCAATGGCATTGATGGTTGCTTGGGCCAACAATTGCCAGAATGCACCACACGTAGCGAAGTGCCCGAACGACCAAAGTGTAGGCTGCACCCTTTGAAGGCTACATTTCTAGGGGTCGTCACTTGCTTCCATCCGCCTGACTGACATTTAGGATAAAGGACATGGTTAAATTTAGGGTCAGGCTTAGGGCTGGGGGTTAGTGTTAAGGTTGGGGAAACCAATAAAAACTTGCATAAACCAAAGCTTTTTAACGGAGATGAAATGAAGATCAGCCAGTTTGGCAGACAGAATTAAGTGATGACCCCTAAAATGCAGGTTTCAAATGATTCAGCCAACGTTTTGAGATGAACCTCGTGAGAACTTATTGGTAAACACCGAAAATAAAGGATTTTAAAAAAATTCCATCATCCAAAAGGGTCGCGAAGTTGGCACGACTGTTTCGAGGTTTCCCAAACCGGAAGGGAGACGATTGTGGTCCACGAAATGAGGAAAATGTCTTGGCTTAATCCACAGATGTTTATCTTTCAAACACCAGACTGTGGTCCTGATACATACCCGACGGCGTCGCCATAGAAACCGTACTCAATTTAAGGGGCCATTACGTTCAAGGAAGGGGAAGGGGGCGGGCTCTAGAAAACGAGAACTGGATTTCCATGAGGGCGAAATTACAATGAACGCTTTTCAGCCGACTGTTTCACGAAGCTATAATGCTGTAAGCGCCGGGCTCACAGTCCTAATCTGGGAACAAACGCCCATTTTTCCGCTCACTCGTTCTCTCCGCAGTTATCGCGTTTGCTCAGTTAGAACAGGACATCGAGGAGCGCGACGAACGGCACCAGGAAACACCAGCTGGCCTCATGTTAACGTGCGAACCCGCAGCAAAGTCGCAAAAGCTCAGGTTCTGGAGCCAAATTAATTGCCTGCAACAAGAAAATCATAGAGCGATCCTGCACGAAATATCACGAATACATGATGTGAACGGCTTGATATCGGTGCTCCCTTGGAGAACTGTGGATGAGAAAGCCACGTAGTTCTGAAGACAGACGCAGAGCAGCATCCTGTCTGCAGTCCATTGTCATGTGGCGCTCAGACACACGCCGCTTAAAGAGCATGTGGATCAGTTTATAGCGGGAGCGCATTCCATTCCAGTGTTATCAGCGAGTCACGCTTAAACCTCATCATGGCCACATTGTGCCAGCATACAATGTAACAAGCTGAAACACATGAACTCACCCCGACAAAACAATGTCACCAGAGTATCACACTGAAACAAGCACCCTGGGGGGACTCCCAGTATAATAGATGTTGGACTTCTGCCATCGTGGACTTGGACCAAAGGCCAACCAAAATAAAGACCAATTAAATATTAGTCAACTGGCAGCGCAGGGTATACGACCTTTTTCGGTACGGGGTGGGGGGTTCGCAGTGACCATTTTTTTGAACGGTAGAACAGAGAAAATTCAACCTTCTCCACCCCCTATCGAGCCTTAGAGTGAATGGAAACTCTTCTACGTCCGTCCTTTTTTCAGATGACAGTTACGTCTCATAGTCTAAATTTCGAAAGAGCACGTTACCACCAAATCATGCGCGACGAAATGCGGTAACTGTTTAAAGGGAGGAATTTGAGACAACACAACTTTCCAGAACAAAATTAATTTGTCTGTCAGAACTGCCGAGGACCTCGAGCCGATACGCTGTCGAGGAAGCCCTTTCTGCGAGCGCAGATAAAGGAATAGAAATACCGGGCCAAAACAACACGAAACCGCGATAATTACAGTAGACAAGGAGAAATAACGGAAGAACGTTCCGAACGCTTTTTGAGCCAAAGAACTTCCATTTCCTGTAATGCTAATAAATACTGACCACCACTAGAAATTATGCTTTTGATTGATAGGTTGCCAGGATGGTCGAACATAATTAAGTAGGATTTCAAAATACGACATCGAACGGAATTGAATCGCTCTCTGATGAAATATAACTTAAGTCTTGAGTCCAGGACTGTGTATCTATCTACCTAAAGTGAAGTATTTTCGCGTGTAGCCCGAGTCTGTAATGACATCAGCCTTACGACGAGATATGATTTACATAATTCCACTCTCAAGTAGGTAATTTAGCCGGAGGGAATGACCAGTGAAAACTCAGGTTTCAATACTTTCCTTTCTCACTGGGCAATAGATGATTTCTCACAGACACAATGGGTTTGCGTTCCGTTTACTCTATCGCTATACTGGTTAATCATTATCCCTCCGAATTCTCAACACAAAACACCGAGCTACCTTGAATTATTTGCTAAAATAATGTCTAAACATGAGGGTAACATAACTTGGGAGTTAAAACCATATCGCACAAAGCTCCCATAAGTATTAACAGCAATATTGAACAATTTTTTTTTAAATTTAGTTTCGCAAATCAGTGATTGTTAACTTACCTCGCTGCTGTTTTCTTCGGACCGGCTTGTCCTCAGCAGAGATGTAAGCTCCCCGCCCTTCAACTGAAACGGTTCACTGTAAAGGCGTACAACAGCGACACGAAGTTCCCCTAAAAACGAAGAGGTGTGGTTCCAACTTTTCAATCAGGAAATTCTTAGGTTTGAAATTTTTTTCCTTCCTTTTCGTTGCCAGTTTCCTCAGAATAAAATAGCGCCTCCAATGGACAAGAACAGCATTGTGCGTAAAAATGAAGACGGCATTCACAATTTTAAATGAACACGGAGTGCAAAAATATACAAAGTAGGCTACGTGCTAAAGAAAAGTATCAACTGAATAGAAATTAAATGAAATACATCTGTAAGCAATATAATATTCAACAGTCCTCTTTAATTTTGCGTTCTGTATTAAGTTATTGACAAACCTAGCAAATTCCAGAATAAAATGCATCAAAGCTCGGATTCTTAATGCATCAGTGTTTGTGAATTTAAAATTCTCATAAAAAAACACAACAGCACATCTTTTTCCATCTTAATACAGTGTCTTATACAGGACAATACAGTGTCTTTGTCCTTCAATCTGATTTCAACTCCAACAGTCCTCTTCAAAATACCAAATATTCACACCAAAAAATGGATACAGTGGTCGTGGTTTCTGAGGCGTGTGTGTTGTTTGGACTTTTCTTTGCGGCTCTCATCCTGGGACGATACTGAATTCCTGGGCCATCGAATTCTTTACCCAGTTGGTTGATTGAGCTGGGGCAGTGCTTTCCCAGAATCTATATAAGTAGGAAGTCCAGCATGCCTCCTTTGCTAGAGTGCCTGCGTTTAGCTTTGCACTATAGCCAAAGATATCTGTAGTCAGGCTTTGTATGACTTTCTATCTTCTAATTGGAGTTTCTTCTCCCTTTCTCTATCTCGCTTTGCTTCTGTGGTTCGTACTACTACACATCCTTTGAAAGCACGAGTACAAGCACTTGGTGTATATTATTCTCTGTTCGTACTGTGTTTGTGCTACTCTCTTCCTCTCTGTCATTGCGCTTGGCCTCCGTACACTACCGGCCATTACAACAGCTGAAGAAAAGAAGCATTTATCTTCATTATCATAAAAATTTGTGCAAGATGAATGTCCTTTTTAACCTCAACGTTATCTCATTCTTTTTACAAACATAATATCATCTTTATAAAACAGAGACCATTTGGTGTCTGTTCTCAATTATTTCCCGAAAGATAAGCATCTCCAAGTTATCCAATCGCAGTTAATGACGAGGCACACAATAACATTTATTGATTTTTTTTTTTGTCTTAAAAAGGAATCAAAATTCGCTTTGATTCCTCCGTCTGACCAAACACCACATATCAACGACAAACCAACTTGCCATCTGATAAAAATTAGGCTGCATGCATTTCACCAGTGTATGTATCAGGCAGTCTATAACCAAAAGTGCTGGCCGTACTAGTGTAAACAGGCGAAACCCTTCATTAAACTGCAAGCTATATCAACAAATATTTTCATTTGTTGTGATGTCTCATTTATACTCTGCTGCACAATGTATGAGGAATGAATGCATGCTCCTTGGTTATTTAATGGGATTTATGAATGTTTTCTTCTTAGTTGTTTTATTGGATGATAGTATGTTTCTGGGTTTAACTGTGCAGTTTCTGTATCCACGCTGGGGAGTTATGCTTTGTTTAAAGTCCTGGTTGCAGAATAATTGTGTCTGAATGCAAATATTTGACTTTTATTGATGGTTAGATGCATTCCAAATATGGTATCCAATAGGCCAGGCAATGCAGTAATAGCAGAGGGATATGTGCCTGTAACGCTGAAATTATAAATGGGACAGTGTGGCATGAGTTAGCACTGAACTCTCTCTGTTAATATTAAGATGTATACATTGTATTTGTTTTTTCCAAAGTTGTGAAGGGCTTTGGGCAGAATCCCTGACATAAGCTAAACCCCCCACTCCATGTAAACAGACTAACCCAATAAAACGCAGAGATGTTTGATTAGATTGGATTAGATTGGAGCGGTTTCAACTGACAGCACAATTCCCACTAATCAATTCCTGACAAGGACCGGGCGAACAAAGTGCGTTTCGGGTCATCTTACAAAGCTAGGCAGTATTTTCTCCGTGATCCGCAGTAAAAATCGACCTAAAACTATTTAAGATAAAATATTTCATTATTGACACAATAAGTATTATTCACTTGCCGTTTGGAATGACTATGCGAAATTCCACATTAAAAATCCCTGCCGTACATATGCTCCATCTCTATAATCCGGGTGCTTTGATTTGACCCAATATGGGCGTGGTTATAGTGCTTAAGACCCACGGGGAGGGCGCGCGCACGGGCCCGGCACTTGCAGCAGAGACAGACCCGCTGGCGCGTGCATTTCTCAGCTGCTGAACAAAAGCGTCTTTTCACTGAGGTGCAAGGAGCAACCACAAAAGGGGAGCTGTTCTGTTTGCTGCAGGAACTTGGAAAAAAACGGTAAACTGGCTGCTTTAAAATCCCTAATTAAGCTGGCAACAGAACATTGCCTTTTTTTTTTTTTTTTTTTTTACACCTGTACAGATTTTCATAGACGCGGCATTGTCGGTTGGTACTATATTAAGTCAAAATGTCTGTATGTGGGGGGCTTTGCGCCCAAGCCTAATTAAATCAGGCGTCATAATGTTTTAATTGGGGGAATTTTAAGCGCTGTGTGTATGACATTATTGTCAGATTCCGAAAAAAGATCTAGATGGTTTGCGGCTAACGTGTAAGCGTGATTCCTTTCCAATAACCTGATTTATATTCACTGCTTCAAATTTTCAAAATTCACTGCTTTAATTTGCATCGTTTTAAATTATCCGTCATAGTCTGTGATGCCCTGATTAGGATGTGAATGCATCCGACCTATATTTGGAGAATGAATTGGAACTGCATGACCCACCAACCTAAATTAGACTTTAGATGACCAAGCGCTGGGCGTGTAGATTCTGAGTATTGAATGGGAAAGATGTTGCGAGAATATTCGCCGGTATGCGTGGGCCGACGCCTCATCTTGACGAAATAAAGCATTACGTAGGGCTGTGGGCAGAAGTGGGATGTGATGGTGGACAGTTTAGGTGACGTCAGTGGCCGGTCGAGCGATGTTTTTGCACCGATTTCCCCATTAAGGTTCAATGGTCTCAATGTGATGAAAGGAAGAAATTCGCTGGATGTAGAGGCCGATTATAAAATGCGTCAAACTCGCGGCTACCTCGAACTGATTATGAAAGATACAGGTAACTCAAAACAGGATACGGTAGGACACTAAATTAGTAAGACCATAGCATCTATGAATAGGAATACGGATCAGCTTGCCTGCATGAGCCAGATATAACCACCTCTCTTTCGACTTCAAATCAGATCTAAAGGATTAAATTTTGATCTCAAATTCTTAAAAAAAAAAAAAAAAAAAAGGTAAATCGGAGGCATCATGGATGAAACTCGGCCGACGCTAACCCTGTCTTTGATATCGAGATTCTCCAAATCAATCTGCAGACTTGGCTGCTCTCTATGGTAAAACGTGCATTAAATCTGAGCTGTCAGCGTTAGAAGTCGCCCCCTTACCCTGCGCAAATACAACCCTGAGAAGAGTAGTTATTATTTTTGCGATATTTGAATTTAGAACTGAATTGATTTCAGTAACCAACAATTGTGATCATGAAATCAGTTTCAGAAAGTTCAGTCAAGAATGTTCTGATCGTATAAACAGGATCTCTGGATTGATAAACTTGGAGTTAGAGCTTGTGCTTAAAATCACTCTGAAATAAAATTAAATGGACATGTAGCTGCTTCACTGTGTAACTGTCGCACTGTTCCCTGTCCTCAGTCAAAATGCTGGAGACTCCGAACACCCAGTATGATTCCTTCCTCTTCTGGAGGCAGCCAATCCCAGAGCTGGATCTCTCTGAGCTGGAGGGCATGGGATTGATCAATGGGCCATCAATCAAGGACAACAGCCAGGCGGAGAGGCAGCAAAAGAGCCTGGATTGGGCAGAAAGCGAGGAAGAGGCGGAGCTATCCGAATACAACTCCTTCAATTACTGGAGAGAGCCAATTGCTAGCATCGACTTGCTGGACTTCAACCTATTGCTGTGAGGCCCTGCTGTCGCCCAATCAGTAGCCACGATGACCTCCATGTCCAATCACACCTGGATAAGACCACGCCTTTTTCTGACCTGCTGTATTAAGAACTGTGAAACCTTCATTGCCTCTCATGGTACTCGTAGTATTAAACAATTATACACAGAACTGACATGTTGTTAAAACACTAATCGATACAACTACTTGATGCACAATAGGGCACGATGATGATTTTTTCATAAATGCTGTCCACTTAACCTAGTAACTTCAAATTGCATGGCAATGGTGTTCAGGGTATGCATTTTCCCAAAATGAAAGCATTATAGGCTTGTCTGAGCTCTGTGGGAGGAGTTGTAAACATTTAAACAAGGTTTCTTAAGTTTTTTTAGAGATCGTTTTAAGCAAATTATTGCAAACTAGGGTAACAAATCTAAGATGAAGAGATGGAATGTGAAATGGAGTGCTGCTGCTTTTAAACATCCCCCCCATATCACGTCACCAGGTGTGCAGCCAATCAGCCATCTCAAAATGTTTCCTTTGTGACATCACATGGAGGGGTTATCTCCCAGAATAATGAAGTGATTAGGTCGGCTTGCGGGATTTGAGTTCTTCCATAAGGACATCCTTCTGTATACACTCAATGGGGCAGAAGCACTTCCGAGAAGAGCAAAACGAACAGCCAGAAAATGGTTATTCCACAACTGAAATGGCACATCGCACCCGACCGCTGCTTGGCTAAAGTAAATAAATCTTCCTTCCCTCTGGATGGTCACTTTACCTTATGACATCACAACAGAACAGATTTGGAAATGGCTAGAGTAATTGGTTGTGCAACTGGTGACACGATAATGGGACATTGAAATGGTGTCGTCTCAATTCTCTTAAATCCTCATTTTCTTCACCTGCATCCTATCCTTACAGTAGAACTTCATTTGGCCCAAAATGTCTATTTGCGCGTCTGCCTTACGATGTCAAATTTCTGTCTTCAGACGTCATCAAATATCCTGTTAGCAGGCTATTTTAGTACAAAATGAGCTTAACAGGGCATTGTATGACGTCTTAAGACATAGAAATACATCTTATGATGCTAAAATGGACATTTTGGACCAAGTGGCATTCTGTAGCGAGGATAGGATGCAAGTGTAGGAATTGAGGATTTAAGGGAATTGAGACACAACCTGTGCCTGCTTTTGAATAATGGGTCAAAGGTCAAATAAGGACTTTGCCTCAGTTATTACTATACAAAGGAGAAAACTTTTAAATGTTCTTCATTCATGCCTTCAGCAAGCCAAAAACATGGTTCTTTTTGTGCTTTATGTAGTTTTTTTTTGAGACTATGGGCCAGTTTTATAGGAATGCAAATTTAGCTTTGTCCTAGACTCAATTGAATTTTAGATGGAGAATCAATTAACTTAAATTCTCCTGAGGACTAGACTAAAAATGCAGTTAGTGAAACTGGCCTTCAGTAATGATTAGCACTAAAGTACTTATTTCATAGAATTCATTATGCTGCTTCAGGCTACTGTGAGCAGGTCTCAGAGTATAGCATCTTAAGAAAATAAGAGTTCACATTGCCAGATTCAGTGCTCCTGTACAGGACTACCCAAGTGTATTGTGGGTACTGTTGTTTGAATGTCAGCAGAGGGAATAGATGCAAGCGTAGCTGGTGCTGAGGGTTTCAAAAGTTGGATTGTATAGTGAAGTTGCTGCATATGAATCTTTTGATGGTAAAATGTACCCTTTTTGCCCTTAAGGCATCAACTCAAACAGGGCATGTGCCATTTTATCAGGGGTGATGACTGGATATTGGTTTTTCACTTGTGAAATAAAGACACCTGCACAAAAAAAGAACTTTGCGTATGCAACTTTATTCAATTCCTGACAAGAACATTAAATTGGCTGACAGGCAGCATAAGCAAACCTCAGGGCAGGACATCATCACATTCAAACATGTATACACTTTCTCAGACTGGCAATTTCAGCATAATTTCTACACGTGCTACCCTAAAATAATGCGCAATACCAGTTTGGCTCAGAAAAATTTAGTTTATAATGACCAGGCCAGAGGGATCTTGGATGTGCAGTAATTATTTCCTAACCTAAGCACTGCATCGTTGTCCAGCCAAACGAAAATATTAACATAAAATGTCCCATTCTTCATGCGCCAGTATGTGTAGACTAAAAGGCCACGCAAGCCCACCCCGATTCGGTCTTCTGCGGTCAACATGCATAATGCCTGGATCCAAAAGGGATTCCTCATGACCTCGCCGAAGTTCGTCAGTCTTCAACTAAGTTACGCACTGCAGCAAGCCAAGACATAGGCGTCATTTTCGCTTTACAGACCGTAAAACGGCATTAGAGATCAACGAGCAAACGCAGTTGACAATCAATTCCAAGAAAATCAGAGGCCAGAAATTCTATCCAAATATTAATCCGCCCAACGACAGGGCGTCCCGGGGCGGCCGCTTTCAGCTTCCACTTCCGGTGTCGCCATTGCCGCCATCTTTGAGCGACTACAATAATAAATATTTATATTCTTAAAGTTATAAAGAGACGAAAAATGCTCAAACTGATCCTCAAGGAATAAACTAATCGCATGCAACATTAAACCAGTTTACGCGATTTCCCAAATCGGCGAGGTAAGTATCGGCATTACGCAACAACACTCCAGGATTTAAGTTCTCTCACCAGCTAACGTTAGCTGAAGAGCTAAAATTAAAGGCTGTTGGCTTAAGTTGGCAGAACTTCTGGTCTCACTCGCTGTCCAGCAGCGAACACTTTTGAAACGGGCTGTTCGGCGGTCTTCAGCGGACCTGCCGGAGAACCTTTCAGTCATTTACTAGAACCGTGTATCGTCTACACGTGTTCAGGTTGGCCAGCCAGCGATTTACTTTATTCATACGATCCGGTAAATAAATTAAACACATTTGAGTGTTTCTCTTTGAGTGATTTAAGCCGCTTTCACTCCGGACGCGAAAGGAATTTTTCGCACGACAGATTACATTCAAAGTCAATGAAAAGACGCGTGTGTGTTCGCGTCTTTGCATTGACTTCGAATGTAAATCTGACGCGCATAAAATTCGTTTCGCGTCCAGTGTGAAAGCGGCTTTACGCAGCATTGATCGATTGTTAGTAGATTGGCAAGCCAGGTTACCGCCTTGCCATTTTAAATGTAGTCAACTGTTAGCTAACGTTGGCTACTCACTGTTATTGCCGAACTGAGCGCGGAAGCCGGAGCGCTGGAGTTGGTGAGTTTGTGCTGGTCTGATGGATGAAGGTGGATTTGCTTCGATTGCAATTTAATGAACAAGGTCAGTAACGTTACATTCAGATGGTTAAACCCCGAGACCATTCGGTAACCTACAGATCATTTTAAAAGTTCTCCAAAAGCATGTCTACCGACCGTGAGAATGTTTACCAACCGGATGTGGAAGTAGTTTTTTCTCTGTGTTTTAAATAGGAATATCAGATCCGACTTCCCCCGGAACACCAACAACTTAATAATAAAGGCGGTTTCCTGTCTTCTTGTGTATTTAAGTGGGGTTAATTATATGTCGTTTATGGGGCAATGCTGTACACTGGAAGAGTGAACATTTCCTTGCAGTTTTAGTTCGCTGTAACTTGGCTGTTGCGCTAAGATGGCTGCTCGTTCTGCCTGGTGTTTGTGTTCTTCTGTCGCTTATATGGAGCATAGTGTTCTCGCAGTATTGTTAATGTCGCGTAACTGCGGGGCTGGATGAGTCTAAAGCAGCTTTCACACTGGACGCGATACGATTTTTTCGCACGACAGATTACATTCAAAGGCAATGCCAAGACGCGAATACACGCGATCGTTTCGCGTCCGGTGTGAAAGCAGCTTAAGTGAGGTCACTACTGATGAGATGCTCCGTTACTGGCGCTGATGACGGTGTAAACTATCACAGGCTTTATTGCTGTTTATTATTATTCAACGCAGTGAAATGAATTCGAAGCAGACACGTGGACCTGCCTGGTCCAAACTTGTTTATGACGTAACTCCGGTATGTTAGTCATTTAAGGTCACAATCTGGCCCCATAACGTAGGCAATTAGCCAAGACAATGTGGTATTTCCATTCAAATACACACTCATTTGTAAAAATGTTTCAAAATGTGGCAGCTCAAGTTTTTTTTGTAAAATAACGTATCAGTTTCTGACCATTGACTATGTGGAGAATTAATCTGTATATGATGGCTTGCACGTCGCAGTTATTTTCTAAGATCAATCAATCAATTCTTTATTTCAGACTTTGTAATACAAGTCCATAGTTTTAAAAAGAAAGAAACAATAAGAATAATAATTAAGGAATAAAATAAAAAATGCACACATATTTAAAACAGCATAATACATTGTAAGCATAAAAAAGAAAGAAGAAAAAACACACTGACGGCCAGAGGGTCAAATAGAGAAACTGGTGTCACATAGTTTCTTATTCCTCTGTTTGAATAAATTACATACTCTGTATATATCAGATGAAACAATGTGAGAGTAGATACAATTGTGAGAGGATTCAATCCTTTGTTTAAAACGGAACACTTGTTTTTTACAAGTTGCACCAAAGCAATTCATAGTACCATTTGAAACAAACATACTACTGGCACTGCACCACCTATTGAGGCCATTTTGAATTCTAAATGTATTATTATAAGAGTTCTGTAATTTTGGAAAGTTATAATAAGCGTCAGTTTGGACGGGAGCAGCCCCGAGCGCGCTCCAAGGAGCTTCTCTTCGAAAACGCGTCCTACTGAGAATTTCTGTTGTTTTGTAGTTTCGTGGCTGCACTTCACCCAAAGGACTGTAGGGGGCCCCGCTACTCCGAGCGAATCGGGTCTTGAGGAACATTGAAATGTACAATCTTTTTAAAGTTCCTTTTCGTAATTCCACCTCTGAATTCCCGATTCCAAGGCGTAAAGAAATGATATTCCTCATATTGTTTATACTGGGGGAATTGCATTTGTGAATTTTCAGTTGGCTACACGTTATTTATGGGTCTAGTCTATACTTTCAACCATTCGTCCCAAAAATGGGACTGTTGGACGTTTTAGTGCTCTCAGAACGACAATATGCTTTCTTCGTGTGTCTGTATTCCTATAACCGTGCGAGAAACGCATTTTACTTATTTGAACATTGAACTTGTCATTAGTGGTACTAATAATTAATTTAAACTACCACTTTAAAATTCTCAATGACCATTGCTGGTAATGAAAGCATTCAGACTATGTATAGTACCCACTGATACATTTAACATTAATTGGTGAAATTGAAAGTCCTTGCTTTTTAAAATGTTTATTTTTTTAGGAGTCATATCAGTTTTAGACAGTTATGGGTATTGTGTATGGCAGGTGAGTGGTAGATTCACAGGTCAGTCATTTAAATGTCATGTGTTCTCTGAAAAATGGATCCGCTATGAATGGTCTCAACATTCTCTGACTCGAGCAACCTTGGAGGAAACTATTCCTTTTTCCTAGCTCCTATAACAGATTAGAATAATCCCTAATGGCGGACCTTGATCAATGTTCGAGCTGGGTGTTAGGAAGGGAAGAAAGGAGGGAGAAACAGGCTGCGTTCGAATGGTCTTTTTTGCTTTGGAAAGTTCCTAACTCATTGAAAATAACCTGGCAGTATTTTAGTAGAGGGCACACCGAACCATCCAATGATGTAGAGAAAAAATTAGACCGTGCTAAGCCCCCTTTCTAGAAGTAATTTGGCTTTATTGTAGTGCTTCAACCAATTTGGATGCATATGATTTTTGTGTCAAAATGATTAGTTCTTGTTCAGCTGTTGGCTGCGAAAACCAAGCAGGCTGTGCAGAAATATGTGTGTTTTTTAGTGATGGCCAAACAAGACTTTATGAAGCTTTCAACCCTTTTCGACCATTGTATTGAAATTTAGTTCACTACTCGATGCTTCATTCATTGAGCACGTGGGTGACATCTGCTGGCACGGTAGTTGTTGTGCAGCCTTGCAAAGGTGTATGGAAGCCCAAAACTGCCAAAATTAAAAATAAATAAATGTATACATAAATAAATATATAAATAAATACATTTAAATGCAATAGAATTGCGAGATGAAAAACATTCTTAACTGAAACCAATTTATACATTAATTTTTGTAAACTAATTTTTTAAATAATATATTTATTCCCATATTTATTTCTAATTAATTTATTTCCATTTATATTAATTTCCTTATTTATTTCTGTATATACTTCTTTAGGTATTTATTTATTTCTCAATTGATATATATATATATTTCCGTGGCAGTCCCGGACCAAGAAATCAGGAAATTTAATTGTAATGAGGGGGTGTGGCTTTCATCCCTGTCATCGTGTCGCCTTATTCCCATTGGTTGTTCCTAAACAGAGTGCTTAGATTGATCACACAGGCCTACCTCCTGTATAAGCTTGCTGTTTAGAATGGTCAATTCACTATATTTGGGAATGGCTTCTCAAAGACCAGCAGTAGCGAGAGATTTGAGAATTTTAGCTGACATCGCAGGATATGGAAACGCCAATTTTGATTATTTGCTATTTCGCATGGAAGCTTCGAGTAACTATATTTTGCACATATTTTCATTTAATGACACAGAGGTTGACCCTCTGTTTAAAGCAATGACTGTCCATCTGGCCAGTTACAGAAAAAAGGAACGTAACTGGCCAGAGAAGCACGATCACTTTATCACAGAGGTGGGCAGCGAGGGCCGTATCTGTCCCTGGTTTTCGCACCAACGTCTGGTCTTTAATTAGTTGATTGTCTCAATTAGCCAAACCATTTATGAAATCTGACATTTCACGCGCATTTCTTTAAATCATCATGAAACTACAAAGACTAGTCTTGTCTCCCTTCTTTAAACATTTCCCTTTGATCGAATCATTGCGAAAATCTATATTTGTGCATACAATCAATTAACTCAATTAATCAGGGTAATTGATAACAATAAAAACCTGCATACACACCGGCCCTCCAGGACCGTGATTGCCCACCCCTGCTTTATCAAGTGTAAGTGCATTTGGTTTCTCTTTGCAGCACAGTTGTCTTTTCCTTAGCTGTTATTAATTCCCCTTTACTCCCTTCTTTAACCTTATGACATTTTCCACCAGTGTTAGTGGGTAGGAGTTTGGCGATAGGACGTAATTTCTTGACGATTCAAACGCAGCCGTAAAGATGGATACGAGTGCCTATGATGTTTGGGAGGTGGTCTGTAGTTAGAGGAGGCGGGGCTTCTGGTCCAGGGGCTGAGCTTCTGGTTCTTGGGGGTGGGGCCTCTACCCTGTGGGTGGGGCTGGAGTGGTATGTTCTTGTGGAAGTTCTGATCCAGCTGTTCTCTCTCTCCTGTCTAAGATGTCACTGGTGGATCTGGGCAAGCGGCTGCTGGAAGCCGCAAGGAAGGGCCTGGAGGATGAGGTGCGGAATCTTATGGCCAACGGCGCCCCCTTCACCACTGACTGGGTAATGCGCCCTCTGCCTCTGTCGCCAGAATATTCACCAGCACCCGATGCCTCGCTATAGTAAATCCCAAAACAAAAAGGGTTTGCGAAAGGGTTTAATAAATTACTTTAAATGTTCAGTGGATGCATTTTTTTTAATCAATACTACATTTTTAGTTTTTTTTTTCGTTTCAGTTTGGCTTTAATATTATGGGATGGGTTACACTTTACATTGCATTGAAAAATTATTGTTATTAAAAAAAAAAAATTATTCATTGGAAATTGTTTCTGCAATTTTAAAATATTTTCATGCATGAATATAATAGAGTGCTTTGCTTGTTTTTTTTTTATTTGGAATATAGAGAAAATATTTTAACTGTGGCACAAGTGTTATGGGTCACATTTATATTGGCGAGATGCATTTCGTCGGTGTAATGGAATCCTTCTTGCCGCTGCATCCGCTGCTGATCCTTTGTGTTTACACGATAACTCAAAAACTACTTCATAGATCCTTTTCAATTTTTATATGTTGCTAAATCTCATCATGATGGACAACTGAATTGATTTTGGGTGTAGTATTATCATTAATAATAAAGTAATTAACAAATTATTTATTTGCAACGCCTCTTTCTGGGGAGCTATCAATTTGGGGCTTTCATTGGAGACGACAGCATAGACCTTGTTTTCTGTTTCAGTATGAATAAATTTTTGCTTTAAAACTTAAAGGAGGCCACTTTCTTAAAGAGCTGAAGGGTGCAACCAGCAAAATACAAAGTAAAATGAAGAACCAGGAGGTTAGAGGTGCAAAATTCCACCAGCTGGTTTTGTCTGTAGGGGACTGGACTGTGCTGAGGTCGATAACATTTCGGATTAGAGAGCACAATTGCACTCCTTGAATGGGCATATAGTTCCCATTCAATATTTACTGGGAGCTTTCAGTACATAAATTGAATATTAGTTCATGTCCTGAACCCGAGGTGAAGTGACCTCCTGCAAGTGTGGGCAATGAATGCTGATCCACGCTTATGTTCTTTTGACCCTTGTGTTGCCTTGGTAACCCTGTGTCCACGACGTCACAAAGGGCCTTCACTCTGCAGACCTCATGAGATCAAGCTTCAGCGTCGAATTTTAAACCCTTAGTCAATAAGTTCCATTTGTGAAAAGACCTGTCACTCATCAGTTAATCAGCGAAAAGCTGTTTTCCATCTTGATATTGTACATTAATGTGTTCAGTCTAAACCGCTCTGCATCGCGACAAAATGTGCCATTATTGATTTTTTTGCCGTAATTGATCTTTGTCAGTTTTGATTGCAGAATTTGAGTTGTTTGACCACAGGCATAAAAAAGAGAGAATTTTTGTCTGTTGTTGAGGTAGTGTATATTTAGGTATTTTTCTCAATATGGGCAGTTTGGGCACTATTGGTGAAATGCATAGTTCGGGTCCCATTATTTTTGAAATAATCCCACAGAGTTAGTTTTTTACCTGTTGAAGTATAGGTGTGTGTCTGTGCTAGCCAACAGCCATACCACAATTCGATCTGCTTCAGCCGTGTGGCTGAAGTTAAGCAGGTGTGGGCTTGGTCAGTACTTCGATGGGAGACCACTGAGGAAAACCAGGTTGCTGATGGAAGAGGTGTTGGTGGGCCAGTAGGTGGTGATCTTCCCTCTGGCGGAATAATCCCCAATGCCCCAGTGCAGTGACGGGGACACTGTACTGAAGGAGACACCGTCTTTCGGATGAGACGTTAAATCGAGCTCCTGATAAGAGCAGGGGGTTCCCCGGTGTCATGGCTAAAATCCCAACCTGCCTCTTTCGATCTGCTGCCTAATCATCCCCTGATCTAATTGGCTGTGCAATTCCTCTGTCCCTCCCCCAGGGCTCCCCTGAAAAAGAGATTTCAATCTCAACGGGACTTCCCTGGTTAAATAAGGGTTAAAATAAATAATATTATTGGAAATAAAGGATCGTGGGTGTATTTTCACTCTATCCATCATTTTTGTGGGCAACAAAGTGGATTTTGGGGCATTTTAGGGGAATCCCAAATCTGGATGATATTTTTGAAACTCACAATACTCCAGTGATTTCAATTTCCTTTGGCTGGAAACTATGCATACATTAAAAGACACAGTGAGATAAATATCATGAGCAAAAAATCTACTCCGTTACCTTCAGTATGATCCATGGTAATAGTAGGACAAATTTTTGATCATACTTTTGATAATACTTGTGCAAAACCCTCCATGGTGTGGTAGGAAGCATCAAAAGTTACTGCACTGGTGCATGGAAAATTCCCCTTTTCTGAAAAACACTCAACTCCCTAACCTCAACTCCATTACCAATATTGGTTATGGAGGTAAGTAAAATGGTAATGGTAAATGGTAATTGTTTGTCAGTTTCAATCAGAGGGACTGAAAAGGGTGATATTCACTCAGTCTCAGAGCTCTTGTATATCACAATGTACCAGGAGAGAGCCTCACTTGAAAAGGTAACGGAGTTGAGTGTATCCGAGGACATTGCGAAATTAAAATGGCCTGTCCAAAAAATTCTGCCCTGTTTTAAGGTCTGCCTCGTGGTTTTTTGAGTACCTTAGGGGCAACCCTCCCCATGAGGGAAAAAGAATTAGAATCAGACAAATTAAAAAATAAAAAAAGACATCCAATAAGTGCCAGTACTGAGAAAAATACCCTTATTGATTTGCAAATTAAAGGAAGAAGGTTACATGTTCACAACTGAATTGACTATTCACTGAAATGTCATGAATTGAAATCTCTGTAATGAGAGCTGGTCAAATGGCATAGTGAGCAGCGTTGATCTCAAATCATTAGTCCAGGGCTCTTTCTGTGTGGAGTTTGCATGTTCTCTCCCGTGTTCACCTGGGTTTACTCTGGTTACTCCAGTCTCCTCCCACAGGCCTAACACATGCACGTCAGGTTACCTGGAGACTCTAAATTGCCTGTAGATATCCGTGTGTGAGCAAATGGTGTGTTATCCCTGTGATGGATTAGTGTGTTCCTGCTTCTCTCCCAGTGCATGCTGGGATATGCTCCTGGCCCTTCACAACGCTTTCATAGAATAAGTGGGTTGTCTCAAGGATGAACCGTTCGAGTTTCCGGAATTTTATCGGTATCTCCTCTCAATCAGGAGCCATCTTCCACCCCCAGGCCAATAGAGGGTGGTATCTTTCGCGGTAACTGTTGGCTAACTTGTCCTCTTTGTTTTTGGGCAGTTGGGCACCTCGCCCCTGCACCTGGCAGCTCAGCACGGGCACTACTCCACTGCCGAGGTGCTCCTCCGAGCGGGCGTCAGCCGGGACGCCCGAACCAAAGTGGACAGGACCCCTCTGCACATGGCGGCTTCCCAGGGACACTCCTCCATCGTGGAGCTGCTCGTCAGGGTAACGGCGCCTGAGATCACCTGATCGGCACCAAAAAGACCATGTCAGCTGCAGCTGCTGTAGAACAAAACCCCAATCATGTTAATTTGAAGGCGCACTGCTCGTGTATACAAGGAAGGACTATTTCTCGTAAACCAGAAAGGCTCCATTCACACCAACAAGAAATGTTTAGCTGAACGATTCTTGCGTCCAAGAAATTCCATCTTTATATGAGAAATGTCCATTTCTTGTGTACCAGAAAAGCCTCATTCCCACCTACGGGAGATGTTTTGTGTAACTCGACCCCTAACCCCTATCCTAACCCAGAGAATGAATAAGAGGAACACTTAAATCTATCCCATATCTCCAACTGCTGTAGTTTTAAACAAAAAAAGTTAATTCTTCATAAGTATTATTAATTTATGTATCCCAGAACTGTACATTTGATGAAAAATGTAAATAATTAAAATTATAGTTGATTACGTGCTAGAAAAACGGCATTTGTGGTGACTCGGAAATATGCTGCAAAATCTCACAATCGATGGGGTCTTGAAAACAACGGGAAATACTTCAAAGTTGGGCACTTTAAAGATTTTATGGGTAAAATGAATGGGAAATTTAACTTCTGACTCCAGTGTGATATAGTCACCTCAGTACTCAGTACTGTTCTAGGATGAAGAGTATAATCGGATGAAGCAAACCAGAACTTTTAAATTTCAGCTGACGAAAAAATGACAGTATTTTATTGCCGCTTTCTGGTATGCAAGAGATGGACATTTCTCATATACATGAGCAGTGCGCCTTCAGATTGACTTAATCCCAAAACCCTTTTCTACTCCTCAGTTGGTCTTGTTTTCTGTTTTTATCGCTATTTTTGCTTCTGACTGTCTCTGTCCTATTCTGTTTTTCTCTCGCTCCCCATTTATCTCTCCCCCATTCCCTTTCTCTTTCTCCCTTTCACTCCTCTCCCTCTCTTTAATTTTAATCCTTTAAAGAGCAGGTATTTAAGCATTTTTGTCTTCTCAAATGCTTCTCAGTGTTCCAGAATGCCTCTGCTCTTTGTTATCAGTAGCGAATGTGTCATAATAAGCAGTCAAATGTACCGTCCCAAACATTATAATCCTGTCGCTGTTTTTACTACCTTATTATACAGTCACTTTTGAAGCCAGTGTGAGCGCAGCGCACTCTTAGTTTTTCAGGGTTCGGCACTCATGGCAGCTACCGATGCACTGATACCCGAACTTCGGTGTTGTTTTGTGTCATTTACATACGATTCCACTCTCGCTCTTCTTTTAGTATTCTTCCTCTGCCTTTATCTCTCTCACTCTCTTTCGCCTTCTCTCTTTCTCTCTTCGTCCCTCTCTCACGCTCGTCTTCTCCTCGGCAGAGCGGAGCGGACATTAACGCCAAAGACATGCTGAAGATGACCGCTCTTCACTGGGCGGCCGAGCACGGGCACACACACGCGGCAGAGCTGCTCATCAAGTACGGCGCCGACGTGCACGCGCTCAGCAAGTTCGACAAGACGGCCTACGACATCGCCGCCGACTACGGCAACGGAGAGCTCATGGAGATGCTGCAGGTAGGCGGCGGCACCTCAAGGAGAGAGCTGGTTTCCCCTCCCAATGCTAAATATTCCGTTTTGAGTATTTTGTGCTGCGTGGCCTCCTGTAAAAAAAATACAACAGCACCCCTCTGTGGTTATTAACTAGTATTAAAAAAAAAATCATCCCGGAGCTGCAACCAATCCGCCTTGAAACAGCGTGCTGAAGGGCCTCATCATGGCTGACCTGAGGCTTGAACTGCCGACCTTTTGACTCAGACAAACACCTTTGCCGCTACACTATATTTTAACGGAAATTTCTAAATAATGCAGTAATGATTGTGACATCAGCAGCTGAGTGTTAAGTTGAGAACACTCTAAACGCATCATGGTGACCTCACGCCTCAAGGGAACAGAAATGAAAGAGGATGAGATTAAAGGCGAAGTTTTGATGAAAGACGTTTTGTTAAATTTGTTAAATGCAACGTGTTTCACTCTGATTCCAAGCTGGGACAGAACTATCCACCTCTGTCTAGTGGCTATGGATGATTTAAAAAAAAAAACATAATCTACAAAGGCATGTTAAAATGTGTGTGCACATATGCGCTGTGTGTGAAGTGTATGTGTTTAATTTGCTTGTACAGTGCGTTTTTTTATAATGTGCATGTGTGTGGCTGTATCTGTATTGTGCAGGTGTATTGTGTGTTTATTGCGTGCAGTGTATAGGTGTGGGTGTGTAATGTGTGTGTACAGGGTATGTGACGTGATTGTGTTCGCGCAGGAGGTGATGAAGACGCAGGTGAACTTGAATGCTGATCACGGGGTGAGCGGCACCATCGCCCCCCAGTACATCCTCTCCTCTGGGGGCGTGGTTAACCTGGCTGACCTCATATCCACCTCCACTAAGACCAACCCTGGTAAGGCCCAGCCCCACCCCCTCAGTGGCTCTGTCGTGAATGTAGACTGTAGAAGATGATGGACGCAGCACCTGGGTCTGAAAACTGAAGCCTAGGCGGAGATCTCTAAAATTTGCATTCTATTTAATGGCCAGCAGATGGCGACGTCGGTGGTTGCGGAAAGAAGTTGAATTCTATAGAAGTGTATGAGAAAATAACCCTACTTTCCCACCTGATTTATTATTATCCCCCTCCAACACGAAGTGGGAGGGGATATAGGTTTGACCTCCGTCCGTCCGTCCGTCCATCTGAGATGAAGGGGACCACTTTACTGAGAAACTACTACAGATACAGTCACCAAATTTGGTGTGAAGCTTCAGACCATAAAGGCCTTGATGGAGTTTGAAAATAAGAAGCACACGATTGGCGGGGGATGTTGTTGACCATGTCGACTTGTTTCAATAATGATTTTCCACATTATTATGTGGTATCTATCGCAGGTTTCAAGTCTCCTTTGAAATATCATGATGTTCAGTTTTAATAATTATGGTCCCTAATAGACTAGAATTAAGGATAAAGCCAGAATTTGCTTTAGGGGCGTGGCTATCCTCTGGTCCTCGTCAGATACGGTCAGATCCACCTGTAGATCCACCCCTCAATTCACGCTCTCGTTCCAATAGGAATCACATCCGGTTTCAAAATGACAGAATGGCGCTGTTCAAATTGCCTAAATCGAGGCTTCCTAAATGGTATGCTGAAACCAATGGGTGAGGTCACCGTAGCTTTGTCCATATTTTTATTCACTCTGTGGTGGTGACACAGCCAGCCAATCAGGGAGGCGGAGAAAAAAAACTTCATGGGTTGAAATAAATCACATTTTGAAGTGTTAAAAGCCTAATTTATGGTCGTCCAACTCCGTCAATGCGCAGACACGCAGTTGTATCGGCGGAGATGTAGACCTTCCAGACTTCTCCGTGGCCTAATGAGTGTTGCAAAGCAATTTACCACCAGGACAGTAGGGGGTGTAGCGTTTTTTTTTTCGGAGACTCACCTACTATTTCATGATGTCTGAGCGGCATTCCGGCAATGATGTAGTTAGCTGACCAATCACAGGCTTGCGCCATCCTTGGGGTCTCCATCGTTTTGACGGATAGTTAGAAAATTTGCAAGGTGTCGGTCATGTGTCCGAGAGCATGTCGGAGAGGGTTTGCGACGTCGGAGAGGGGATCTGCGTGTCTGCGCATTTACAGAGTTGGACGACTACAAGTTAGGCTTTATTCCGACTATAGTAGTAGTATATTAGTACACTGGAGCACTTAGCTGGGGTACTGTTCAAAAACAGACGTATAACGGACACGCACCCATCTTTCCTGCAGCAAACCCCCGCATCCCCTCTTCCCCCACACAGTCAAAGGGCCCAACCAGGTGTCCGATGGACAAGCTGAGATGAGCTGTTGTTTGTGGCATTGTTCTACCTCAAGTGTTTTGGAAGATCACGAAAAAATAGCTGGCTATTATGAGAAATTTACATTTCTGAGTGATTTCGAGAGTATTTAGACCTCCTTTGGCCCAATGAAAGGCTTGAATCACCGGTTTTATCAAACTTTGTTTTAGGTTCCCAAATAGGCTTAAGCCAAAAATGAAATTAATTCATGAATTATTTCTTGCTCACTTGCAATGATGCCAAAATCTCTACGGCGGTGACTCTCTTTTGAAATCATTGTGTCTTTCTTAGCCGTCTCTTGGGGGGATACAGCGACTGAAGGATGAGCAGGGAGAAGAGTAAATAAGAGTGATGGTGCTCTCCCTCTTAATATCCCTTTCTCTCTCTCTCTCTCTCTCTCAGGAGAGGTGGAGGAGGTCATCGCCGCTGACTCTGTCGACTCGGCCGTTCAGCACCTGGTGGGAGAAGGAGGTCAACGAGTCATCACCATAGTGACAGATCAGCACGGCAACCTGCAGCCGGGAACACTGGGGCAGCCATTCTTCGTGACGATGCAGCACGGACAGCAGAGTAAGAACCAACACCAGAGGGCGCTCTGGGCACTCTCATCGCACTTTGTGCCAGTCTGGCTGAATCTTTGTACAGCAGAGTGAGAATCAACACCAGGGGGTGCTGTGCACACATTGATTCCGTTCAGTTTGAAAAGAAAAGACTTCTAGATCATGCATATTTATAAAATGATGTTATTCATGATTTTTATGGAGTGACTTTTTTAACTCAATAGTGAACTGGGTCCCTGTGACTTATATATGAACCAGCCTCAGTGGTGCCAGTGAACTATGTCTTTTGACGAGTTGAGCCTCTTTCTGATGTCACTTTGATTTCTGTGCAGTGGTTGCCGTGCCGGCAGGGCAGATCACAGAAGAGATAGTGGAGGAGGGCGTGGCCCAACCCCCACCAGCCCGTAAGAGACGATTGGAGACGACCTCGGCCAATCACACGGAGCCAAAGAGCAGTGTGGCTGTGCTTGGGACGGTAATATGCTGCAGACATTCTATTATAGCACTAATGATGCAGTTAGCATGTAGCATACCCAAAAACACATCTATCATTGATTAATTCTATGTGATTATGAAAGCTTTTTAATCCGAGTGCGCTCTGTCAGCTTTTTAAAGCCATTGACCGGTTCAAATTCAAATGGCTCGCCGAGCCTAAATGGAAATCGTCCATTCTTACCATGGCAGTTCTGTGCACAATAAAGAATATAATTGGTCTGGGGCAATTCTGAATTGATTCTTTTTTAAGGTGTAGTACCACTACCTGCTGCCATGGGGCGAACATCCAAGCTTTCCATTTCCTTTATTAAACCCGACGCAGGTTTAACGAAAGCGCCAAACATCAAAGGGCATGTGAAATGCTTCCGGAGAAAAACTTCACTGACATCAGTACTTTTCGGCGACATGCTGCCGAAATAGTCTCCTATTAACCATTTAGGCAACTCTAAGAAAGGTAATTTATTCCAGTTTACTTTGCTTGATTAGCAATCAAATGGTGGATGCGTGTACTCTGTAAGTTGAATGAGTAGAGCTGTTTATTAAGGCAGCATGTTTGATTGCTGCATTTTGAAATTTAAATGGGCATAGAACAGCACAGTATGAACACGATTGCCATTTCCAGGCATCACCTGTGACTGTGATAATTTATATCCCACATTCACCTTTCATCCGCTTTTCAGAATGTTTTCCACCTAGTGTATTTTTTTAGACGCTTAAAATCCAGGGCGATCTTATAACAAATCTGTTTTAAATTAATCTTTAATAATGTTGTAAAATGCTACAATGAGAGATGCAATTCAGAAGAAGATTTTTTTTTAATTATTCAAATTATTGGAATTCTTTCACTCTAACACCGTAGCCCAGTTAGGTTTGTCTGCTTTTCACCATCACATCTTAATCGTTATTGGCTACTGAAATTGCTTGACTGTTATTTAGGCCAAGTACACGGGAGCAGATTTAGGGAAGGGCGGAGCAGCTGCAATTAGCGAAATCTAAACTCGGGCTTCTTCACGGCGGCATTTTAAATAGTTTAAGCTGCTTCAGGTGTGTCTGTTTCAAGAAGTTACCCGCGACTGCCTACACACCCCATGACGGCAAGTTGTCTCATCACACTTTAAAAAAGAAATCCTCGTTCAACATCACCACATCCTAACTCAGCGTTTCATCGCTGGTTGTGGTATTTTTCGTAGATCTATAATTATAAAATAAAAATAAACAAATTTGTTTTCAGATTGCCCTGGATTTCAAGCGTCTAAAAAATACACAAGGTGGAAAACATTCTGAAGAGCGGATGAAAGGTGAATGTGAGATATAAATTATCACAGTCGCACAAAATGCAGAGGCAATGGCAATCGTGTTCATGCTGTGCTGTTCTATGCCCATTTAAATTACAAAATGCAGCAATCAAACATGCTGTCTAATAAACAGCTCTACTCATTCAACTTAGAGAGCAAACGCATCCACCATTTGATTGCTAATCAAGCAAGTACACTGGAACAGCCTGTTAAAGTAGCCTAATTGGTTAATAGGAGACAATTTTGTAGTCTTTTACTTGGCTCTGAGCAGCATGTCACCGAAAAATACTGGTGACAGTCCAGTTTATTTTTATTTATTTATTTTTTTTCCGGAAGCATTTCACATGCCCTTTGATGTTTGGCACTTTCGTTTAACCTGCATCGGGTTTAATAAAGGAAAAGGGAAAGCTTGGATGTTCGCCCCATGGCAGGAGGCGGTGGTACTACGCCTTAAAAAAGAATCGATTCAGAATCAGCCCAGCCCTAAAATGTATATATATACACAACGGATATGTGACCAAATACGACCATCAGCTACTTAACTCTACACAATTTTAAACTGTCCAATATTTTCTGATGTTCCTGAGAATAGGGGGGGCTATGTACTAGAGGTGTTTGGTGTGAACATACTATCCGGTATGGTCATTAACCCCCTCAAATTAAAACTGACTGTCTGCACATTTATCTCCTTGTTATCGTATCTTTTAAAAGTGTTGTAGAACTGGACCAAATTAATGTACTATGATCCTTACTCTATATCAGGGGTCCTCAAATCTGGACCTCGAAATCCAAATCCAGCCCAGGTTTTCTGTTATCCCAGGCAAGTAAATGAACAGTCTCTGATTGGCCAGACTTAACACCTGACTCCCAGGTAAAGGGAGGGTGGAAAACCAGCAGTCCTTGACCTTGTAGGGTATGATTTGAGGACCAGGGCTCTATATCATAGACTATAAAAAGATGGACGCAGCTCCCGGGTCTGAAAAGTGAAGCAAATGCGAAAATCTCTTAAAATGGAATTCAATTTAATTGCCAGCAGATGGCGACGTCGGTGGTTGCAGACAGAAGTTCAATGTCATAGAAGTCTGTAAGAAAATGACCCTACTTTCCCACCTAATTTATTATTTCAGTAATGATTTTCCACATTATTTTATGATATCTATCACAAGTTTCAAGTCTCCTTCAATATATCACGATGTTCATTTTTGTAAATTATGGTCCCAAATAGACTAGAATAAACGATAAAGCCAGATATGCTTTGGAAGCGTGGCTATCCTCTGGTCCTCGCCAGATATGGTCAGATCCACTCGTAGATCCCCCCTCACTCCTCCCTGGATCTTCAATTCAGGCTCTCGTCCAATAGAAATCACATTCAGTTTCAAAATGACAAAATGGCGCTGGTAAAATTTCCAAAATGGAGGCTTTCTAAATGGTGTACTGAAACCAATGGGTTCCTTCTTGGTTGCTTCGTCCATCTTTTTATACAGTCTGTGATGTGTATATATAACGCTGTGAGAAAGGAAAGTGGTGAATACAAACGCCCATCTCTCCTCTGAGGAGCAGGACAGCAGCAGGGAGGTGCTACAGCGGCAGCTGGTGGAGGCGACTCGCCGCGCGCAGGAGTACAAGGAGCAGCTCCTGAGGAAGGAGCAAGAGGCTGAACAGTACCGCCTCAGGCTGGAGGCCATGGCCTGTCAGCCCAACGGCACCTCCTCCTCTCAGGGGGACGAGGAGGAGGAGCTGGGAGGAGCTGTGGTGACGGAAGTGGTGGAGGTGGGAGGAGTCGTGATGGAGGAAGTGGGAGGAGCTGTGTTGGCGGAAGAGGAAGTGGGAGAAGCCGTGGTAGAGGAGGTGGGAGGAGCTGTGGTGATAGAGCAGGAAGTGGGAGGAACTGTGGTAGAGGAAGTGGGAGGGGTCTTGGTGGCGGAAGAGGAAGTAGGAGGAGTCATGGTGAGGGTGAAGGAGGAGGAGGAGGTGATGGTGATGGTGGAGGCGGAGACTGCGGTGGTGGAAGGGGAGGCGGTTGAGGAAGCCACGCCCACTGCAGAGGTCGCCTCATAACGGTGGATGGACACACGTACGGGATCTTGGGACAAATGGACGGATCCTTATTCCAGTGTTCTATCCCGAACATCAAAACTGTGTCCTGCTTCTTTTGTAAGAGCTCAGGCAGAAATGGGGATTGGGTTTGGCAAACGGATGAACAGACATCCCAGCCTCTTTGCTTTAAACTGTGTTAAACGTCCTCATTGTTTTGTTCTGTTTAAAAACCCTTTTTTTTTCTTCTTTCTTTTTTTATTTGTTGAATTCCTGTTGTCGGTCGCCTTGAATGGGGTGGAAAACCGCCAGAGGTTTGGAGATGGAGAATTTGAATGGATGAATGGACCTGTATGCGTTTCATATTGCGTTAAAAAACTTAATTTTATATTTACTTTTTTCTTGGGCTTGAACTTTCGGTTGCGTCTGTAACGCCTTGACTGAAAAAGAGTCTTTAGGGCTGACACACGGCACGCTGCAAGTCCAGAAGAAGCGAATGGAGTGACACTGTCTCGCGATTTTGTTCCGGCTTGTGTTTTTGTCTGCACGTGTTCCTGGAGTAGGGACTTGGTCAGTCGCCCTCCTCCTGTGTCAAAGTCCCCCTCCTGTGCTGCGAGTTCAGTGCGTCACGTCTCATCAGTGACTGACCTCATTTCTCCTCCATACCATCCCCTCTCACATCTCTCCTCTCATCCTCACCCTCCCTTCTCTCATCCCTCTCTTCTATTCCTTCTTTCCTTCCGTACCCATCATCGTTTCTCCTCAGTGTCCCTCCTGTGCTCGTCGTGCTGCGGGTATCCAGCTAACACCCGTATCCGGAGCCTCTTACAGTTTAATAGACTAAGCAGTGCAGGGATGTATTGTCCGCATCTCACCCTGTGGCCTTGGTGCTGTGCGGTGATGGTGCCCCCTGCTGGCTGCCTCAGGCCCTGTGGCGGCGCTGTAATTAAGGGCTAATAGTTCTCCATTAAGTAGTCAGGAGCCCTGCTATTACTGTCGCTCTGGGGCGATGCTGTTACCTGCCTTCAGAAAAAAACCTCTCATCCTCTTGTATCTCTCAATTTCTCTCTCTCCCCCGTGTCTTACCGTCATTTTCTGTTGCTCTAATTCAATTACTCAGTTTTTCTCTCTCTCTCTTTCTCTCTCTCTCTCTCTCTCTCCCTCTCTCTCTCTGTGCCAGGACCATTCTTTTTCACATGCACCTCAGAAGGAAATTCAAAGTGTTTTTTGTCAGTCCAGAAATCTCTGTCAGGGTTTGTCAGGCTTTATGTCCAAAGTGTGTACATCACATTGAATTCTGTGAGGGCTTCGGTCTGTCCAAGGCCAGTGCATTCTGGGCCAGGTCTCAGTCTGTGCAGTCCTCCAGTGGTCTTGAACAGTGCATACCCAGTGGTGTAAGCAAATTAGAGCCTATCAGCAGCATCCACTGCGTACATGTGTGTCTTTTTTTGGGGGGTGGGGGTCAACACCCTGGCAGCAGTGTGATCGACAGCTGTGAGAGACCTCTGACCTCACAAATTCTGCCACATAACTGTGAACACTGGCTCCTAATGACCATGGAAAGGAGGCTCCTCTCTTATTTTCAGTGGAGGCAGACTCCTCCCCCTTTCACCTTGGAAACAAACCTCCATCCTGTCTTGCTGCGTAGAGGCAAGCTGTGTGTGAACTTTATTTTTGTGTTATACTAAAACAAAAACATTATTAAGACCACAAGGTAGGTTCTCATCCTTCAATTTGATGCGAACATCATACAGGTATATTGTGTATAGTTCATTATTTTACTCTGGAGACCTTAATTATTATATACACGCTGTACATACATGTTTGACACTGCGCATGTTTGTGTTGTGTCTGATTTGTCATATCTGTCCCAGGAGAGATTTTTGATGAGGGGGATTGTGGTGAAATAATCACCCGGTTTGTAATGCATACTGTAGGTGTTTTGACCCTTGACCCTGCATTTTTGGAATTCAAAAAAAGTAACCCAGCGCTCAACTCTCCTGTCTGTGTGTCAGTCTGGCTTGGCTTCCTGCCAAATATGACAACATCCAGGGGCTTATTCCTGTCTGCATGTGACACCTGTTATAGTTGCTACTGTATGTCAGACATTTTGGTTACCCTTAGGCCTTGTTAATGCTTTTTTCATCCTTCCGTACTTCCTCGTTCCTTGGTCGATCCTTTATGAAGGTGAACTGTCTTTACGGAGAATTCATTCTGTGAAACGCTCCTTCAAGGACCTGGTGGCCGAAAATGAGGGTATGTCCTCAAAGTATCTTGAGCAAGGAAGCTCTAGAGCGGAAGAGTCCTTTGCTCGCGTTGTGAACATGACCTGTGGATCCAGCTCTCCGTGTCTTCCTCACGTCTGCCCCTTCTGTGACCAAGGCCTCATCAGACTTACAAAGGGGCAGGGAGTTCCATCGTCGTAATTCATTGTCTATTCATTTCACCTCTTCTTCATAACCTTTTCTTACTTCCTTTCCTTGCCTTCCTCAGCAGGTAAGGGGAAGCAAGAAGGAAGTTTAAAAAAAAAAAAAAAAAAAAGCCCTTGATTGCTGCGTACAACCTCCAAATTTGATTTTACGACGGTTTGTTGTAATTCTTTTTTTTTTTAACCAGCAGGCTGCACTACTCTTTGAATTTCAGCCTGTTGTTGGTGGACCACAGAAATCCCAAGACTATCCGGAACAGAACTTTCAAATCTGTTCTGGGTCGGTCTTTCTCATCTGTTGGATCTTTCACATTAACAGCACTGAATAGGTGCTTGCTAATGGAGAATGGGGCATATTAGCACTCCGGCGATCTTTGACAAGGTAGAAGCTACCCGAATGTGCGATTTTTTTTATTTATTTTTTTTCCCTTTAGATGGAGGTCTTTCTTCGAGCCATTTGTGTTGTAGCAATGGTTGCATTTCACACTTTGGGAAGAAAAGGTACATTGGCTTGTGTCAGTAGATGAAACCTGTTTAGTTCTTTGTCGAAACCTCTGTCACTGGTGTGTTGAGTGTAAAGGCACCCAGATTGAACTGGTTTAAACCAGATTGAACCAGGCAAAGTACCCTTTAAGTTGATGATGTTCCTCTATGAAATCACTGTGGTATCTTTAGGTACCATTTTTTTTTTCTGAGATCTCACTCCTGGCCAAACTTCTTGATCCTCGGGGCTACAGTCTTGTGGCTCATGTGGTGATGGTTTGTCCTTTTCTTAAAGAAGCTGTTTATTTTTTTTTAATGTTCAAATGTGTGTGTGTGTGTGTGTGTGTGTATGTATGTATGTATGTACAGAAACACTATCTGGATTTGTCTTCCAGACTTAATAAAGAATAAGAACAAATGTAAGCCAATACAAAATAAAGGTAAAAGTTGGAGGACTGACAAAAAAGGATGAAATGTTTTGTTAAAGGAATTTATTTTTTAAGTAGGAAAAAAGACAAAAACAAGCAGATCAGTACTTTTTTTAGAATACAATAAATATGCACTGTTTTGAGATTTAAGTTGTCCTGTGTCCTGTCATTTGAATTTGGAAATGTGAGTGTGGTGTGTCCCGGGGATTGAACCCAGAGTGCACCTGTGAAACTTCTAGAACTGGCTTTATTTTGTGCAAATACCTGTGAGAAGTTCGCTTTGTCTCTTCCTTTTTGACACACAAAGCCGCTCCGTTTCGCCACCCACAGCTTTTCATTTCTGGCTCTGAGAAGTACAGTGAGGACTGGAGACTCTCACATCTTCAGCGTCACATTTGTTTTAGATTTAAGAGAAAATAAAAAAGCTTCCCCACTTTTATTTGTTTATTTTTTTTAATTTGACACATAACTATGCCTCCTCAGTCTTATTTTATTTCTCGCCCTGAGCCGAATATGGATTCTCAGGTCCTCTGTGTAGCATTAGCCTTGAATCTTTGGGAAGGGGAGGAAGTCCTCCCTTCATCATATCCAAACTTCCACTGTTTATCCCCCATGGTATATAATGCAGGGAGATGCTGTCATCGGTATGGTCATCTGTCCGTCCGTCCGTCTGTCTGCCCGTGGACATTTTGTTCTGGAGCAGAGCTCGAATTCCGTTCGATATTTTCTCACAAAATGTGCTGTCGGTATTAATCAGGTCCTAGACTTGCGCCTTTTGATATTTTGGGATTTCTGAGATAAGGTTTGTCCGTCTATCCATTAATCTGTCTGTCTGTCCATCCATAATAATTTTGTTTCCAGAGCAGAACTCGAATACCATTCAGTATTTTTTTAATGAAACTTTGCTGTGCCTATTAACCATGTCCAAGACTGGTGCCTTTTCATATTTTGGGATTTCTGAGATTCGGTCCATCCATCCATCCGTTCGTCCGTAATTACCTCAGTCAAACGAAGTTGGCAGGAGGTTATGTGATCAGTGCCGTTTGTTTGTCTGTTTGTTTGTGAACAAGATTACTCAAAAAGTAATGAAGGGATATCTCAGAAATTTTGTGGCCGGGTCGCTATTACATCAGGGACCCTATGGATTTTCACCGCGATCAGTCAAACAATATGGCCGCCACGGCAGCCATCTTGAAATTCTATGACATGCGATGACTGAACTTCGCTCCCACTCACCAAGATTTGGACTGTTCTGCCTTGGCGGAGGTTTGCACTCTGGGAGCGCCTCTGGTTTGTATCTGGAGCAGAACTCAAATACCCTTCAGTATTTTTTAACGAGACTTGCTGTGCTTCGTAATAAGGTCCTACACTGGTGCCTTTGATATTTTGGAATTTCTCCCAATAGATTGCGGGGGCTGGGGTGGATGCGTCATCTTTTGCTGACTTGTTTTTGGTTGTCATTTGTTCGTGCTGTAGATCAGAGGCCTGAGGTGAGATTTCTGACAGGCGTAAAAAAAAAATCACATCCTGTTTCCTACTTCCGAACCACTTTTCTTTGACCTTTACGGAAAACGTTATGAGGGTAAGGGTAGCGGTAAAGGGGAATGCGTAACGGCTTAAAAATACAACCTCGCTAAGAAGAGAATCCGAATGCACTTGCACCAGGCAACGTGATCGTGCATCTCTCGCTTGTCACATTTGTTTGTTTACCATGATTGGTTGGATGCATCAAAGTAGTTTTAAACATTGCTGCAGTCCCGAATTGTGGGATAGTGTAATCTCTTTATTTTTAGAAAGGCTGGTTCAGTGTACCCTCTGCTGAAGGAGGTAAGTTAGGAGGCACTGAAGCATCATTCCTTAAGGCTGTTCAAATTCTCTAAATATAATCATTGATGCCAGATTAATATTTCTAGTTCTTTTTCGAGACGTAAGAAGAAAAAAAAAAAGACTATCCAAGCATAGCCTAAGAGTAGTTGGCAGATTTAGCAAGATGTGGCCAGACATCTCAAGGCCCTGGTCTCGTAAGAAACTCAGGGCGGGCCCTTCAGTTCCTCTGACGCTTCAACTGCTCTCCGTGTCACGCCTGTTCAGCCTTGTGGAAGGGATGGCCTTGAGGTCAGAGGTCACCTCTCTGTTCCAGTTCGGGCTGTAGGGATGCACCTGTGCATGGTGATTAGGCTCTATCACCCCGATTCCTGATAAAACTGAGGAGAGATGGAATGTAGAAAAATCAGTTGGAAAAGTCCAAATGAGTAAAGGTGTTTTGGACTTTAATAAGTTACACTTCATTGGAATTTGAAAGTTAATTAGTTCCCTGTATTTGACCCACCCAAGTTGCTGAGGAGCTGTGGGCAGCCGCTGTGCAGCACCAGAAGACCAGCTCCAGCTCTGAAGCCGAAGCTTTGGGTCGGGACGCTTATAGGAATGCTGTGGTTCCCAAACTCTTTCAAAGTTGGAACAGAACGCAGCTTACTCAGGGGTACTCTGGGGCCAAATTAGAGAATGACTGCTATATTGAATCCGGAAGAAAACTGCTCTAACGCGGGGAGAACATGCAAACTCCACTAAGGGAGGTCCTGGTCAGCTGGGACTACTCCCCCGGGACCTCCTTACCAGGAGGCAACAGTGTCAACGTGCCACCAGTGGTCTTCTAAAGGAACTGCACTGGCTCCAACGGTTTGAAGGTACGAGTTCCGCGTGTCTATGCATCATCAGGCCAAATCATGGCGAAATTACTCTGAAACTACTGTAAACTGTAAACTACTGTTTTGGCCATTTTTGCTAGTGTCTCTTGGTGTGTCTCCATTAGAGCGAAGTTTCAAATTAGCTATCTTTTTTTGCTGTTTTGAAATTAGCCCGATGACAAATTAGCTGGCTATTTTGTGGTGAATAGCCCGATAATTTAATCTTGGTCGAGTTAGCAAAATAGCCAGCTATTTGTGTTGCGTCTTCATTTCTCGAGTGGAGGGCTTTCAGGCGAATGGAGACGCAAATTAGAACTATCGGGCTAATTTCCCTAACTGCAAAATAGCTGGCTAGTTTAACTTTGTTCTGATGAAGACGCACCTTCTGTCTGTGGACAATTCTCTTAAACACCGTAGTGTCGCAACCTTTTACGATGTAGTCTTCAAACTTCACAGGTGTGTGATGAAAAAGAAAGCTGAGCCCGAAGATGGACTTTGACTGAGCTACCATGGAGAAAATAAGTGTTAAACATGTCAACTCTTTTCTCAGTAAACGTATTTCTCATGGGGATATTGACATGAAATTTTCAACAGATGTCGGTAACAACCCATGTAGTCCACGCTTACAAAGAAGTCAAAACAAATAAGTCAATAAATTGAAAAATGTGTAATATAGTGGAATGACACAGGAAATAAGTATTGAGCACATGAAGAAAAGGAGATGCAAAAAGGCATGGAAAGCCAAGAAACCAGTTAAAATCTGTCAGTATTTAGAAAGCAATCCTGCCCCCTATCAGTGCAAATTAATATCAGCTGGTTTAGTCCTAATTGATGGCCTATAAATAGTTTCTCATTACCAAGGTGTCACACAAAAAGCATCTCATGATGCGTAAAAGCAAAGAGCTCTGTCAAGACCTTCACAACCTTATTGTTGCAAAACTTACTGATGGCATTGGTTACAGATGAATTTCCAAACTTCTGAACGTTCCAGTGAGCACCGTTGGGGCCATAATCTAGAATGGGAAAGAACATCATTTCACCATAAACCGACCACGACTAGGTGGTCCTTGCAAGATTTCTGGCAGAGGAGTCAAAAGAATAATCAGTGGTCCAAGTGCAAAAGGCCACTCGTGGAGAGCTTCAGAAAGACCTGGAATTAGCAGGTACAGTGGTTCCAATGAAAACAATAAATAATGCACACAACCGCCATGGCCTCTATGCACACTCATACCCCATTTCTGAAGAAAAAGCACATTGAAGCTTGTTTACAGTTTGCTGCACAACATTTGGACGAACCTATGAGATACTGGGAGAATATAGTCTGGTCAGATGAGACCAAAGTTGAACTCTTTGGATGTAAGAGGATGCGCCATGTTTGGAGGACAAACGGCACCCAAAAAAAACCACACCAAAATTGAAGTTTGGAGGTGTGAACATCATGGTGTGGGACAGTTTTTCAGCATATGGCACTGGCAGACTTCATATAATTGAAGGAAGGATGAATGGAGAAACGTATGAAGACATTCTTGATAAGAATCTGCTGCCATCTACCAGGATGCTGAAGATGAAACCAAGGTGGACATTTCAGCAAGACAATGATCTGGAGCACACAGCCAAGAAAAAACTCAATTGGTTTCAGATAGAAAAAAATAAAGCCACTAGAATGGCCCAGTCAATCACCGGCTTGAATCCAATTGAAAATCTGTGCAAAGAACTGAAGATCAGAGTTCATAGAAGAGGCCACCGGAACCTTCAAGATTTGAAGACGGTTTGAGTGGAAAACGGGCTAAAATCACAGCTGAGCAATATGTGCGACTAGTTTCTCCATTCAGGAGGCATATTGAAGCTGTCATTACAAACAAAGTATACTAAGTATTAAATACATTTCAGTAAGCATGTTCAGTACTTTTTCCCTATGTCATTCCACTTTGTTACACATAATTTATGGACTCATTTGTTTTGATTTCTTTGTATGTGTATATTACCTGGGTTGTCACTGACATCTTGTGAAAATTATGTCAATAGCCCCATTGGAAATATATTTACTGAGAGAAATGTTGAAGCGTTTAGTGCAGGTACTTATTTTCCCTGGTGTATATTGTCAGCAAAGCTCACTTCACTATCGCAGCACGCACGATCTCAGACTTTTTTTACCCTCGGCCCGACTTCAGGCCGAAGGGTATTGTCATCAGTTCGTCGTCTGTCTATCTGTCTGTCTGTCCGTCCGTGTGTGCACCGTCAGGCCGAGGGTGTTCAAACGCGGGTGTTTTTTTTTTTTTTTTTTTTCCACCCACGAACTCATCCGACTCAACTAGTTCTTTCTGGCAGAAGAATTGCGCGGATTAGCCAATCTAGGTCAATGAAATAAAATTACTTCAGAGGAGTTTGTCTCTCTGTTCCTAGATTGTAATTTATGATGGGGAATATACCATATACGACCATTTTACTATCGAAAATCCTACACATTACCTAAGGTTTAAATTTATGGCAACGCCTCTGATTGGTCCGAAAACTGCCTGCTGAAATTGAACGTTCTGCAATCAAATCAACTTGGTATGTTGACAGCCAAGATTCACCTGTTTTCAAGGCTTTTATTTTGGATTTTACATTTCTTGACGGGGGTAATTGCAGGGAAAAACAAAGTGTCAAAGACTCAGGATAAAATCGCTGTGTTCTTTTCTTAGCCTTATAGCTTCTTTTTGTCAGCCCATCACCAGGCGAATTCATAACACGGAGCACTTGCATAATCGGACTTAATGTTGCTTTCAGGTGCCGCTAATCGCCGGTGAGGATAACACGTTTGAAGCATCGCTGAGGGTTTATTATTTATTTCTGCAAACGCTATCAGCGTGAACAGTCTGTTCGGCGGGCTTTGATCTCGGCATTTCGTGTCTAACGTAGTGGGGCTTCAGTGAGCAGCACGTTAAGCCATTCGAAGCTGGTTCTTCTCGGCACAATTGAAAAGTAGCATCCCGTCCGATAAACTGACGACTGTGTTTTTGATCATCAGATTGAAGACTGCCGACTACGCCACAAAAAACTCTTCACGCCAACTCCTTTGTCTTTATCACTTTACTTGTGCTGAATTATATATTTTATTATTACTTATCTTCCAAGGCACGAGATAACATGTACATACATACAATATGTTTCCTTAATGAACACTCGAATGCTGGCAATCATTTCTTTTAATGGAAAGCACGTCCTAAAACAGTGCTGCTCAACGTCGGTCCTGGGGGCACACGTTCCCATCACATAGTTGTAGGGTTTTGACGAGCTGTTAATTTGTCCTAATTGCTCGACTTTCATATTTAAAGAAGTTAATAACCCTCCGAAGGCAGATGGTAGCAGAAATATAAATGCACGCCAGGAACAATTAAATATCCGCATTCTGTTATATCGGAAACAACTGCATGAAAAGGGGAAAACAATTAATCAATCAGATTGAAGAATTAGTGTTCCTAATTGAGGAAACTATAATTGACTCCTGGTCGCAAATAACCTATTTGTGTCATGTTTACGTCATAAGGTTCAAGGAAAACAACCTATTTCTTGAGCTTACTGATTTTTTGTGTCTAATTTAATTTTTTTTAATATAAATGTTGTTTCTTGAAATTATGTGCAATATTTTAACAAGTGCTGTATGTTCAAGAGTTTGTTAACCTTTGTGGCATGAATAGCCAATCTCTGTCAAAATCTGGCTCACGAGAGTAATTGCTGGAAATGCGACTAGTTAAGAAACTTAAAATCCTATACGATTGTAATAGTTAGGGGAACAAAAACCAATGGGCCCCTATGGGACCGATGTTCAGGATCACTGGTCATAAGTACGGACTTTTAAAGCAAAAATAAAAAAGGCATTCCAGAGAACCCGCTCTTCAAAAAAAAAAAATAAATAAATAAAAATAAACTTGTTTTCATGTTTTTGTGAATTATGAGCAAGATTTTGTTATCGCGTTTATAACAGCGCAATGAAAAATGACGTTCGGCTGACACGCAGAGTTGCTGAAATCAACGAGCTTTATGCTCCTGATGCCTTAACAAAGCAGAATCCTGGAGCTCATTTAAGTATGAGGACAGAGGAAAAAATCAACAGAAAGCAGAGAGAAATGCTAATTGGTGGTTATGTCTGAAAAACAAATTTTCCGGTTTGGCCTGCCGTCCGTCTTTGCTCGTGGGAAAAAATATGCATAAAGAAACCGACATTACATTTCATAGGAATTTAACAGATGGATGCAGTATATCGTCGCATTAAATTTATTTAGCTGATGCTTTAATTTAAAGCAGCTCACAACTGACTTGACTAAGCCGGGACAAGTGCATCCTGGAGCGAATTGGGGTTAGGGACCTTGCTGAGGGGTCCAATAGCTGCTTTGATCCCATGGAGGCTGCAGTGGGACTTTTAATCAGTAAACTTCTGTGACCCAGTCAAACACCCGAGTGACAAGGATGCAAATAATGATCGGCTTCAGCTGTTTGACTGGTCTCTGACCATATGTCCTTTCCACAGCTCTTCAATACTGGTCTATAAAGCATGTTGGTTCCTCCATCATGTGGACCTGTATGCTGAAGGTTGTTTGCTCTAATCTCGTGTTGGAGGACACTCGTCATTGTCTTTCCAGTTTTTGGCCCATCTCATTTGACACTGTTGCTGGAACTCAGGCTTTTCAGGGAAGCCGTGTTTCTTCTGTGCAACCACAGCTGTGCTGGATCAGACTCGAACATTGATGAAGATCAGGATATCCTGTCCAAATGTACCACAGCCATGTTGCTGGCGGTGGGATTATTGAATTAGCCTGATAAGTGCGCTGAGTGAAAATCTTGACTATGGCTGAAATAAAAAGACATAGGGGTTTCGCTCCTCAGCTATCTCGCTGACTACATCTTCCTTTGTGGTCCAGGCCCCGATGATCCACACATCCACATGATTACATGATCTGCGGACTGTGTTCCACAAAGCAGGAATATGGAGTTAGCTGGATAACTGCTTTCTGTAAAAAAAAAAAAAAAGTTTGACTGGAGGTTGTATTGAAATACTTTTTTTCTTTTTCTTTTTAAAAAATTTTTTTTTTACCCTGGCTGTATTCTGCATAGTTATCCAGCTAACTGGGACCCCTGCTTGTTTAAATGCCCACCATTTCTAAAACCGAAACTGTGTTGAGATCTTTGTTATGAAACCCCAATTACCTGGAAGGCGTGCAAACAAACCAGACAGACTTATTTAATACCCACTCCCCTGCGATCAGATTAATTCTCTTTCTCGGGCTTGATTCATGTAGGGACAGGTGTTGTAAATTAAAGGTGCTTGCTGTTTCTCAGTGCGCCTAACTTGCGCTAATAATTATGAATTACGAATTCATTATGTCAAGCCGTATATTTGTATCAGCCTGTATGAATAACTCGCAAATAATGAATGAGATGAAATTTCATGGGCGGGTAATTGGTCAAGACATAATGTAATCCGCTTTTGGGAGAGTCTTATATGCAATGCAGATCACGACGGCTCTCTCTGTCTCTCGATAAACCGTTGGAACAATTTACGGGAAGCAAACCCCCTGTACTTTAAAGGACTACCGCTGCGTAAATTCAACGTAATCTCCCCAACAGCGCGCACGTTTTCTTAACACTCAAATTACACCCCGGCTTCGAGCCTAGTACAAGGCGTGATGTCACAAATGCACAAATACTACGTTTCGTTGATGTTGAACGCAGGCTAATTTTGATGTTAACTATCAGTTCCGGAGGCAGAAAGCAAATTGAAGTTTTAGAAGCACTGGATTTGAATTTTAAAAAAATTAGGCCTACTCGCTATTCTCCAAAGCTTTATAGTTAATTATGGCGTTGAGGATTCTCCCAGCGTGAGTCCAGGCATTTTTAATGTTTGATTGATACTGGCGCATGTCTGTAAAGGCCTCCTTCTGGGACTGCTTGAGATGAAGAGATGGGGGGTGGGGGGCCCTGCTGGTGGTCTGTCATTCCTTGAGAGGCGCAGAAATGAGAGGGTGGGATGGAGAAAAGGAGAAGTAGCCGTGAGGTGTGTTATGAAACATCATTCGCCTCAGTGCATTTCACTGGCTGTGGCTGATCGCTAAGGAGACTGGGGAATAGGGCTCTGTTTCCTGTGTAGCCACAATAAGAATAGGGCTGTTGTGGGGCCCTTGAGCAAGGCCCTTAACCCCTCATTACTAAGGAGGGGAAAAGGCTCCTGCTTTTATCCAAAGCAGCTTTTAAGTAATGCTAGAATGCTCTTGCTTCCCTGGGAGTGTTAGCACTCGATTTTGCTACTCCCTTTTTCGCAAATGTTTCAACTTCGTTTATGGGACAGAGGAAAGAGAAAGAGAGTGTTGAGAAGAAAGGAGAAATTGAGAGATGGAGCGGTGACAGGAGGGGGAGGAAAAATTTTAGACAGGCCGAAGACAGACGTGAGGTGATGCGAGCATTTTTCAATTTTAAAATGATTTTCGAGGGTAATGTTTGCCCGAGAGCCGTCATGGTTTTAAAACCCTGGGCAGAGTGGGGGGGTGTGGATGGGCGAGGGGAAAGGATCCTTCTAATTGGAGGGATTGAAAAGGCACAGGCTGTGCTAGAGGAGGGCGTAGGGTTACCAGGTTCCTGGTCTGCTGTCTTATTAAAAGCAATCTCTGCCGTAAACGCAGTTACTCCAGTCCTTGAAAGCCGTCGTCAGGGGAGGAATCTCATGATGCACTTCAGGTGGTCTCTGCCATCCCTCTGCCTTAAATGGTGATGGCAGACTGCTGGCGGTGACTGCGCCTACTCAGTGACCACGGTTCCAGAAGAAATGTTTTGCCTCAAAACGTGCTTTCATGATGCAAGCCCATTATTACATCATCAAGGTCTGAGGTCACGAAAGCATTTAGAATGTTTATCACTGAACATTCTGCCGATGGTGGTAGTCATTACCAGTAAATGAAAGCACTAGAGTTATGGAACACTGCCTCATGATTTTGAAAAAAAATAATAAATTAAATATTTCTCATTCCAAGAGTGCAGAGGCAAATGATGTTTTTAGAAATTGAATAATTTCAAAATAGAAATAGGGAACCAATGAAAATACTACTACGATGTCACAATGTTTGTAACATTTCAAATTACATCACAAAGATGATGCCTCACTGACACCAGCATTTCTGTGGTCGACTTTTTTTTCCCCCTGTAAAATTCTGAACATGGGCGATAAATCAAACCTGCTCACCTCTGTTTTCTCTTACACCCTAATCTAATCATGTTATATCCCTGCAGGGGGGGTGTAAGTGTGTGAACATGATGGCTTTGTTCATGTGAATTTTGTTCCATTTGTCTGTACTGCATGTGTGCCAGTACATGTGTGAGTGTTGTGTTGTGGGAGTGTGTGTGCTTAACTGCCGAAAAATCTCATGTAATTTAGAATTAAAATGTTTAAAAAAGAAGAACTTAAAAATCTTACAGCAGTGAGCAAAATGATCGCGCATTGAGAGTTAAATCATATTATTTCCCTTTCAAGTGGTGCACATTAATTTACTTGAAGCTACAGTTTGCTCTTCAAACTGCCAAGTTCTCCATTGAACAAATACTCTGTCTTATTTCACAAAAGTGATGGATTTTAAGTTTAAACGCATGACTAGAATTCTGGTTAAGATTGACTTAATTTTTGCACTGTTCCTGTATTTCATATTAGTGTTTAGTTGTATTATCTTTGCTGGCCTTGTGCGGAGTGACGGCGGTGTGTACGGGATGGGGATTTGGGTTTGGGCAGGATGGGGAGGGGGTGATTGTTGTAAAAACCCTCGCGGCTATACCAACTACGGACACAGCAGGAGGTGAAGGTTCGGCGCGGTCTTCCTTGGCTGGTATGAATCAGGTATGGTATTCCTGGTATGAATCAGAACAAGACATTGATCAATTTCTCTGTTTGCGAGAACAGGGCACCCAAAACCTTTAGCTTGTTTTCACTGCTCGTAGGAACAGGGCTCATCGCACCATGGTTACGTAAAAACGGACTTTATATCAAATTATGAATATACAATTTAGCTGTAATTGTGTTGAGTTCCAAATAATAATATCAGACTCTTTTGCCAACCTTACACCATTATGTTTCCGGACCAGCACAATCGCAAAATCTCAGTTCGGGGAGCCCTACATTGGATAGGCAGCAACCACCATAATACTCGAAAACCTTTCCCTGTTGACAGTTAGGGACCCGGGTCAGCTTGTATCAATCAGGCTCCTTAAGGAGAATTTGACAAGAACCGGTGTATTACGCCCGTGGGTCCTCTAAAGCCAAACCTCCAGAGCCAATACCTCACCAATCCCATTAGCAGTCGAACGTGGACCCCGTTCTGACTTACTAAAGCCCCCTAAAAACTTTCGCTGCAACTAGCCCCTGATCAGTAGGTCTTAATCAGTGCACCGTTTCCCCTAAGTATTTTAGAAGGAAGTTTGGCTAAAAGGAACCAAGATGGGTTTAAAATGATAAAAACCACACACATTACAACAAGGCCAGTTATTAATACAAAAGAAAAATTTATTCAGCAGGTAGGTAAATTTCAGTAGTCCGTTCCATAATTTAGAATTTGTATAGAATAATTGGGTTAGGCTGAGCAGGGGCTCGGCCCTCATAAACGCGAATGTCGCTGTCTGAGTTACTGCATGAGTGAGTGAGTGACTGACTGACTGAGTGATCAAGTTCAACGATTGGTTGGCTCGCGGGGGAGAAGTACAGCGATTGGTCGGCCGGCAGGGAAGAGGCAGCCCAGCCATATACTAGGTGCACCAAGTCTTGTTTAGTAGCATAAACATCTTACCCAACGTGGTTTCGCAACGTGCGTAAAGTATACGCCCAGGAAGCTGAATACAGTCTTCCAAAACTATATTGGCTGCACACACCAACAGAAGCAAGTGTGGGAATTCGTTTGTAATCTTTCCCGAATGGGTTGTTGCTCTTTACTTTAAACCAAATCACATCTTTGATCTAGACAGCATGGCCATAAAGTACCTGGTAGGAGGTTGAATCTGGATTTTGGGTTTCCACCTTTTGCAGGAGGTAATAAAACAATTTAGCAGAGAGAGGAAAAAATCCAAATGATTACCCGAGAGGATATCTTGCTTTGACCAAAATTTTGGGAGTTTCTAATAGTGATTAAACCACAATTTCAGTTGGTATGAAACATACTCCATCCAACTCTTTGGATTTTTCTGAGATCATCAATACCAAACACAATATGAATATGTATTAATATGATGCTGTTGTCATAAAAAAACTCAAAAAGAGTTTTTTAGTTGAATTATTGTATAAGCAATTTTTGTTATGAGTCTATAAGTCCTTTTACAGCTGTATACTGAACAAGTGAGAAAGGATCAGGGTTTCAGAATATTTAAACTGATGAGTTGACGTCCAGTTTCTTGAAAGGAATGACCAGGGCAGGGGAAGATGTTCACAGGGGGGAGCTGTGATAGTCACCCCCCTCGCTTCACCAGAGACCTGCTTATTGTTCCCTGCTGTCATGAAGCCCCCCCAGTCTTCCACAGACGCAACCATAAACACCCCAATTCCCTTAACACCACTCAGCAAACATCCTGGGGAGTCAGCGGCCCACTCATCCTGAGGAAGGCCACACGAGTCCTGAGAAGTTCAGGATGAGCCTCAGTTCCTGGGTTCCTCCAGTTCGTCAGCCCTTTGCTGCAACCCAGCTTGATCCCCTGTCTTACAGTGTCCTGTATGGGGGATTGGAAATTGAAGCATTAACTGGGCCCCCCAGAAGGGAATGCAGGTGCGTCGCTGTAACAGGCTGAGGTGAGATCAGGATGGATGGAAGGCGCCTCAAAGTTCAACACCGAGACCCTGAACTGCACCCCATCCCTTCCCTTTAGGCGTCGTGGCATACGCTGTGAGGTCCAGAAGTTCTTGGACAGCTACTCAGTTTTAAAGGGCAGTTATTATTTATTCAATGTACTTGATATAGATGCACAGTAGAACCATGAATCTCCAGTTTAATTTGAAAATATTCTCACTCATGCGGAAAAAACAGGAAAGGAAGTATGGCCGTTTAAATACTTATGGACATCACTGTACTGCCCTGTTTCTCAATTCAAGGGCCTCATGAGCCAATAGCTGTGGCTTTTTTTTTTTTTTTTTTAACCCTGGCTTTACCTGAGAGGCAGGTGTGGAGGCATTCTGTACCAATCAGCTGCTCTGCTGTAATTGTTCAGTTATTTACCCTTGGAGCTGAGAGAAACTCCTGGACTTGAGTTTGAATTTGAGAGGCAGAATAGCTCCTCCTCGAGACTGTGTTTGAGATGAAAAGCGAGGTCACAGCTGAACCCCACTCACTGCCTGAACATGAGGACGGGAGACACTAGGAATATTTCAGGAAGAGAACCGACGGCCTGGCCCCTCAGCCCACGAACGTCAAGAAGCGCTAAAACGGGCTCTGGAAGTGAGCTCCTGAGCCGTGTCTTCAGTTATTTGAACTCGAGTCGGCGAAGAGGAGCTGATATACTGCTCAGTTGGCAGAATACTGACAACCTCCACAAAGAACAGAACTGTCTTTATACCTCCTGACAGGGTTCAGCGTGAAACAAAAATCCTCGCCGGCAGTAGAGAACTCCTCGAATTTTACAATGCGGAGGGAAGGCACTTTCAGGCACAGAAATTCACTTCCAATACCAAAAAAAAAAAAGAAAAACAAGTCAAACTGAACATGTATTTCCATCTTATATTTATACACAAAATGTTATCTCAGTTACTTGGTTGTTATATAAGATGAACATTTTGCCAATAAGGTGAGATATTTGTGTTTGCAGGTGACTTTTCAGACCTATTTTGGGGGTAGTTTCCATGGAAACCAGCTGCAGTGATGGTGGGGGTGGGGTTTGCTTGTCAGTCAAAGCCCGTCCACTTGGACTTCCAAAGCCATGTGACCAGAGCGCAACATCCAAGCCAGCTTCCTCGTAGCTGATCTCCGGGATCTTCACTGAGTGAAGTCCTCTCAAATATATTTTTATCCTTCCCTATTTTTGGTGACTCCGGTTCATTGGCCACCCATGTTTTCTGAAGTGTCTGTTACTGTGGTACAAGAGAGATGCCTGTGGCCTCCAATTGGTTGTCTTTGCTCGAAGGCAAACGGGAACCAGTAAGTTTATTTATTTTTGTAATAAGAGAAAATAATGTGGTACTTTTCATTCAGTGGCCTCTCAGTGCATTTCAGTGAGTGGACTGATCCATGTCACGGTTCAGTTCCACATAAGAGCACACTTTTTCCTGCGTCGCCCGCAGTCTGCTCCCAGAGAAATTCAGTTCCACTCAATTTGTGTTGAGCACTTCAGAGTAACACTATAAGAAGATGCTTAACTTAAAAATAGGAATGATTTGTGTTCTGACTCGCATATTGATGAGGCTGATTTATTTCGTAGTTTTTTTCCTGTGTAAACCCCAGTGCAAGCTCAGCTTTACACACATCGCTGTAACTGCTCTCTCTTACCTGATCTTTCCAGTAACATTACATTACAGCACAGGAGAGGGGTTTTGCCACCATGTAATTACACCAGGAAGCTAATCACACACGGCCTATTGAACTGCAACGTTAGAAATTGTGGAGGATGGGTCGTCAACTGCGTGTGTGTGTGTTACTGTAATTATACTCTAGCCTCACAGACCGAGAGCCTTTTATTGAAGTTATGTGATCCGTGTGATGCCGAAATATTGCACCAAATATTGATTTGATTTAGGTTTTAACAGGTTACAGCTCTGTATAGCATATTTCTCAGTGATGAGAACCTTTTTTATTTCATTTTTGCAAGCATATTTGCCCAACAAAATTGCTTTAAATATGCATAAGACTTTTGGACAGTACCGTATATTTTCCCAGCTGCCTTCATCAACCAAGCTGCAGGTTTTCTGCATTGAATCTCCACAGGAGCACCTTTTAAGCCGAATGACAACAGACAAAATTGATAATATTCCAATACCTCTAATTCTAATTCTCTTCCCCCCAACCCCTCATCTCAGTCTGATGATCCAAGCCCTTGGCATGAAATGGTAGTATTGTTGACTACAGGGAGATTTATGTGTCAGAGTGGACCATACTTCCAGAATGACAAATGATCATGGCCTGTTCTGGGCCATGGCCACAAAATTGATGAAAATCATTAAAAAAACAAATAAAAACAGGAAATTGAGGAAATCCAGTCAGGTCTATGAATGTTGATAAAATGAATATTTCAGCTGATTTCTACAAAATATTAGAGTAGAGACTATGTGATGAATACGAGCTCAAATTGCAGATTCTGTGCTTTGAGTGAATTTACCTAATAAATCAGGTGAGCTGTGTCAGCACTGCAGCATTTTTAGGAAACATGCCCCCCCCTTCTCTGTCTATGGACCAAAAGTAATTCAAAGTATGGCTGCTCAGCCCTTCCATTGCCATTTATTTGTTATTCCCTCATTATTTTATTTACTAGTAAAAGTCTAGAGGGTGTTGCGCTGAGGTGGGAAATAAATGATGGAGGCTGCGTAATTTGGTTCCAAGCACCATTTGTTTATTACAAAAACATAAACAAATAACTCACTGGAGAAAAAAATGTTTATGTATTCAAACAGGTTTGAAAAGTAAGCTTGAGCCCAGAAATGGTAAGATGTGTAAATCCAGCTGAGGAGTCAGAGAGGAAGATCGGTCTTCTACTGAGGCTCATTAACATCAGTATAGCAGAGTTTTCTATGACCTGCTCCCAGCCTTCCCTCCAACCAAACCTTCCCACTGACCCCCATTAACCAACCCCCCATCCCTGTACCCAGCTGCCAGAGAAGGATTTATGAGAAAGGAACTACTCAAGAAAAATCATTTCCACCTAGCTTTGCACTGTAAAGAAACCTACTCATAATTAATTGATGTCCGCACCCGCCAGTATTAAATGTTGTGTTGCATCACCAGTGGAGCTTGACGCGTGCTTGAAAACAAGTCACTGCACAGCTAATGTTGCTGCCAAATATTATCGTCCGCCATTGATAAACATTCTTTCTCCTGGTCAGGTTCAAGGGGGGTGGGGGAGCTGGTGCCTATCCCAGCATGAATTGGGTGTGAGGCAGTTAAACTCTCTGATAGTCCACTAAACCATTCACTCACACACTTACACCTCGGGGCAGTGTAGAGTCAACAATTAGCCTAATATACAAGTTGTTTGACAGCAGAAGGAAACCCACCAAAAACCATGAAAAGGTTCCAGCTTCTCACAGGACGCCCAGGATTCAAACCGCAAACTGCACAGCTGCTCTGCTCTAATGTTACAGTAAGACTGCAGAAAGTTCTAGTGAAGTATTGAGAACATGTTGTGTTAGCCGGGCTAATAAGGCAAGGAATGAATCAAGCTGGTACAGCAGCCTGGACACAGATTTAGATATCTACAATAAAGGGAAAGTATACAGGGAATTCCACAAGTATCTGGACAGTGATACAATTTTAAAAGGTTCTAACTTCTGTGTGGCTCACTCAAAATCAGAACGCTTATCCACAAGTAAATATGGGTTTAGTTGTACCATGCTTTCAAAAGTCCATGTGAATGTCCTTGAGCTTAATTGCTTTCAAATACTGGCGGTGATTGTAAAATCTGCATCAGAATGTTTGATTGATGTTTGAATGAATTATTTGTGATCTCACTTGATAGCTTAGAGCTGCTTTTCTGTGCTTTTTCCTTTTTCCCTTGAAAAATAATTTCACTGTATAAATTTATACAGAACTTGCTCTATGCATAAAACATTCAATAAACCTATCTTTTGTGCTAATTGCGTTATGCCTAATTACACTCCGAATGAAACGGAAGCCTTACCCAATATGGCCAAAAGTCTGACACACCCACAAAATAATCATAGTCATTTAACTGTTATAGAATGCTATGGCTGACCTTTCAAGAGTGCCAGTGTCAAGTGTTCAGATTCCGGAAAATTCTGGGCAGGCCTGCGGGACATCATTTTGTGACATAACTGTCTGCTGTATTTGAAGGATTTCAGTTATTACCAAATTGTTTGCCGCAAGGACCAAATAAGCGAACTCACTAACATACCACTCAAAGACCACTGCGTATGGAAATTTAGCCAGCTGAATAGCCTGCAGAAAATGTAAACCTTAACCCTTCAATTACCAGCTCACAGACTGCACCAAAATCACACTTCCATGAGCAAAGGCCACACCTTCCTACTTATTTGGTCTCATTGCAGCTGATTGGGTGATGACTTTTTCATTCTCCTGACTGGTCGTTTCACCACCAAGGATAGCCTTCCAGTTAACCCTTTGAGCGCCACAGGTAACTATAGTTGCCCCATTGTGTAAGATATCAAAACCAGATGCTGTTGAAAACCTGTCATGCGTCAACTTGTTTAGCAGGTCGGCACATGGTAGGTTTTCAACGGCTCGGGATAATTACATTTTTAATTCCTTGAAAATGTATTCAGTGCTCAAAGGGTTAAACCTGCCAGTCTCTGAAAGGCTCAAAGTGGGAAAAATAAAGCAGTCTCAAAGTGGGCGGTAAGTTAACGAACAGAACAATAAACACTTGTGCACAGAGAGAAATCCAAAAGTTAGGGAGCACTGTAATCAATAATGGAGCAGGAAAAAAAACAGTGGACCTCATGGGTCTAAAATTTGAAAACAAAAATAAGGAGGAAAGCTGGATCCCAATCCTATGTATTCAACCGTTTTTCCTTTCCCACTGGTAAAGTAGCAGTGTATGTCATCAGATTTAACATGGCTGAATTTTAAATGCTGCCAGAGAAATACAGCAAATAGTCATCTACATTTCTGCCTTTCCCATCTCTGTCCCTCGCCAACACCCCCCTCCCACCGGCCGTGTGGAGGAAGCCACTGCTCTCCTCTGTGACCAAACACACCTTTAGCTTGAAGTGGCCAATTAAATTTCAGTATGAGAAGGAACGCGGGGAAACCCACGTAATTGTGTGTGAGTGACGTGTGTGTGTGTGTGTGTGTGTGTGTGTGTGTGTGTGTGTGTGTGTGTGTGTGTGTTTTACTTGCTACATAGTCAGGACCAGAACATGCTGTGGAGTGGGCACATTTTTTGGAAGTGAGGACATTTTGGCTAGTCCTCACAACGACAAGGGCACACTGTGATTTATTAGTTGAGATTAGGTTGTGAGATTAGAATTAGGGATAGGTTACGGTTAAGGTTAGGGTAAGGGTTTGGGTTTGGCATACATTACTTATTGTTAAGATTAGGGAAAGGCTCTAGAGACACAGAAAGAATGAATGGAAGTCAATGTAATGTCCGAACAGGAATATAAGTACAAGGTTGTGTGTGTGTGTGTGTGTGTGTGTGTGTGTGTGTGTGTGATATGTGTCTGGTTTGTGAGTGAGTGAGTGAGTGAGTGAATGAGTGAGAGAGAAGGGAAAAAAGCTCAAAGTTTAAGCGCACTGTCATGGTCAAGGATGCATAATATACATGAAAGAATTTGGCCGCTCTTTTTATGTTTGTCAATAGTGGAAATTGCTTAATCAAACTTATATTGCAATTAATCATAGCTAATGATCATAGCTGTTCTTTCTTAAAACGGATTATTTACTTTAAGGCAGGATTCATAATATATTTTAGTCATTCATTTTTTTTTAACTTCCATTTTGCTTGCACAGTTTGAGACGTTTGTTTGTGGGCTGCAATATCTGGCCATGGACACTGGACAGAAAAGTTCCCCTGTGGAACCTCTACTGACTTCACAGTCCATAATATGATATGCAGGGTATGTTAAAATGAACAAAAGCCAGAACGCAAATCAACGAGCATCCACGACACGTCCTGAGCTGTGGCAGTGCCCCCTTAAGTCTTCATGCTCCTCAGACAAGCTAACATTGTACCTTTCTTGCAGACTGACAGCACATCATGACTGGGCCACAAGTGGAAAAATGCAATCGGGGTTTTTGCCTATTACCCACAAAAAAAAAAGAACAAATGGTTACAGAGAACCATCTCTTAGGCAGTGAAGTTAATACCTGTTTCACCCGAGTGACCCTTTAAGTAAAAATAATGGGAGTCACCAGAACCTAATTTTCCAGTCAGGCAATGTGGAAGCTACCCATGTCCTTCAGGCAAAGGCAGGCCAACCATGCAGCCAAGCGCCCATCTCCCTTCAGGCACTGCAGCAGCCACCTCTAAGGTCCAAGGGGTCCATTTTCAGGCGATGCGGTAGTCGAAGGTGTCCTTCTCCATGTAGTCGGTCCAGGTGGAGGAGGGCATGCTGCGGTAGGGGTCCAGAAGGATCCGGAAACAGCGAACGATCAGGAGGCCCAGCAGGAGGAAGAGGAGGAGGACGAAGACGAAGGCGGCCTTCTGCTCCAGGGTGAGGGGGGACGGCACGGGCAGCGCCGAACCTGCGGCCGACAGGGTGCTGCTGAGATACTCCCCGCCCGTCATTAGTGCCACCGTTTCAGAACGAGGGCCACTTGTACCCAACTCTGTCACTGACACACCAGCGTCCAGGTTAGGCAGCCATCTTGGATGTGGCACCTTGGAGGGGGTGGGGTGGAGAGGCGGGGCTGGCGAGAGCAGACTCCTGTGAAGAATAGAAAAGAATTAAATGACTGCACTTGATGGAGGAGGGCAGTGGCGCAAGATCCAGGTCCAGACAGAGAATGTCCTCGCCAGTATTCAGTTCCATCCACCTGGATTATAGGAACAGTCGCTCAAACAGGTGCTGGATCTAATGAGTGAACTCTGCTGTCTTCATTAGCTGTGTAAGCTGATTAGTTATATAACAAGAGGAAGGACTTACACTGATCATTACAAGACGGCGGCCACCCCAGAAAGGACAGAAGTTCCACCGAAGTCCATTTGGTGAAATCCTCTGGATGTGCACTTTTATTTTTTTGTGAAATTGGGATATTTAACTTGTTCTTTGAATAAATTTGACCTCCGAAAATTAGACTGGTTGACTAACATCTGAAGAAAGAAAACTGCTTCTCCCATGAGCCCAATTAGTATTTTCAGTCTGTCCCAATAAATAGCAGGCCTTAGTGCCGACTCAGTTTTATTGTTAGACCCCCGGACCACCACTGTCGGAGGGATAAGTGTGTGCGCAGATGTGGATGTGTGTGTGTGTGTGTGGATGAGTGTGTTTGTGTGCGTAAATGTGGATGTGTGAGTGCATGTGTGTGTGTGGGGTGATGGTAGTGTGGTATGACAGAGGGATTTTTTTCCCTCTCCCTTTTATTTCATTTCCTATGAAAGTTTAATGCATTTCCCTTTTACTTTATTTCCTCAGAACAGGGAAACATTCACCGGCCCTGACCTCGTTTATCCCTCTGCTTCGCTCCCTTTCTTCTCTGTATTGTGTTTCAGCACAGTTTGGGATATCATGCCGACTTTAAGAGAGCCCTGACTCCTCTCATTGCAGACCACTGGCTCCAGACTAAAATAAATAAACCCAAGTACTTGGACTCCGCTTCGTTTTTTTTGCATTTTAGCCACACGAATAGAGGGTTTCAAAAAGCCAAACAAATGTGAAAGGGGAGTGAAAAGTCTCTTTTTGTGGTTTTTATTAAAGAATGTTTTTATTTGATTAACTGCAATTACTCTTATTTAATAAGAAATATTGCAGTGAGATCTAAATCACGTTTCCAAAGGAGGCATGATGTAAAAAAAAAAAAGTCACCCAACGAGGCAGTTAATAATAAAGATACTGATATCAAATGTGGAACGAGACAGTGGTGTAACTCCAGTTAAAAGCAGCTCAGGAAGGTGTTTCGCAAAGCAGGATTAAGGCGTTAACTGGACAATTGCACTGACTAAAACACAGTATAGCTTTAGATTCCTTAATTGAAACATTTTGCAATTACAGTAATTGGCATCTGAAGACACGGTTTCTCTCCATATGTGATCTAACAGCGATTAAATCGTGGGCTAAATTCAGTACAGTGGCGGAACAAGAACAGAGAATTGGGTTGCACAAAACATCAGTCTAAAACAGTTTTTAGACCTGACCTGTGCTCAGTCATTCTCATAATTAGCAGAAGGTTCACTCTGAGAGCACTCCGCACTTAACAGGCGCTGCTTGTTCTCCCCAATTACGTAAGACGACAATCATTCATCTGGACGCGTATTTGCTGTATGGAAATAATCGTCATTCAACATTGCATACCTGCGCAAATAGTTTGAGCCGCACGCCTTTTATAGCCTATATAATTGCCGAGTGCCACTTTTTTAATCAGCCCACGCAATACCGAGTGAAAGGCGATATTTCGTTGGAATGAGGACCAGTTCAATCAACGCAATGCATTGGCTTATTAATAAGTAAATTATTTTTTTGTATTGAATTTAGCCCATGATTTTTTTGCTGTTCAATCGCATATGGAGACAAACCGTGTCTTCAGTTGCCAATTACGATAATTGGAAAACGCGTCAGTAAAGGAAAATGACTGAGAACTGCCCAGGACTAATTGTCATAAAGGGACATGTCTGTGCCTCCCCAATTTTTGGTTCTAGAACCGCCACTGTACTGAATTTAGCCCATGATTTCATCGCTGTTAGATCACATATGGAGAGAAACTGTGTCCTCAGTTGCCAATTACAATAATTGGAAAATATGTCAATAAAGGGGCGTGTCTATGCCCCCCCGATTCCCTGTTCTAGCGCTGGGCCTAGAGTCAGGTAGAAAACCAGTTTGGCCAATCAGAAGAACTAACCATTCAACTAATGAGTTAAATACCTGGGTGAAAAGGAAACAAGGGCTGTATAGGGATTTGAGGCCCAGATTTGGTGACTCCTGTCTTTACAATATGGATGCCAGTGTAATGGAGACAAACATGTGGATTTTTACCACGGTAACAGTAACTGCAATAAAATTCATAAGTTTTTCTCCATTATACTGTAATGTGTGATGTTCCCTGAGATATTCTGAGGATTAGTTAGATGAGGGGGCTTGAGTTCTCAGAGGGGAGACACACAAGAAACATGGGACATTAGTTTTCAGACCTCAGTGTAAAAAGAACACTGCGGACTCTAGTGAAAAAGGTTTGGCAGCCCCTGCCGCTGGGTCAGTTTTAATTTCGGAAGGGTAGAGGAAAGACCAGAGCAGTGCATTATGAGGTGAGATTAGTGGGTTAGCGAGGTATATTGAGCCTAAAGCCAAGGTTTTCAATGTCACCGAGGCTCGCGCTGAGAAATCCAGGCTAATGTTGAGCTTGCTTCACAGTTCACTTATCAGGTATTCAGGTGGAGTCATTCAGTCACAGAGGCTGCCAGATTCGGATTCTCATCGTGGGGTTTACAATCCCCCAGCAATTCATGGAGGAACACCAATGATGTAGAGAAAAAACAAGACAAAGCCCCCTCTCTTGTGGCAAGTTGGCTTTAAGATTCAGTCATGGCAAAACAAGTATGTAGTGCTTTAACCACTTTGGATGCTTATGATATATGTGTCAAAATGGTGAGTTCCTGTTCCGCTGTTGGCTGTGAAAACTGTGCTGACTGGGCAGGAATATGTTTTTTTTTTTTTTCTCTAAAATGGTAGTTTTTCTGATATTAATGGATAAATATCCAAGTTTTTTAACAATCAATTTACCTTATTTTGATTATATTGGTCATATCCTGAAAGCTTTCTCTAATAAGTATGTTCTTATTTGAAAAAGTGCCCCAAAGCAACCTTTTTTTTTTAGATTATTGATTCCTGAACAGGGGTGTTTATGGTTACTTTGCGTTTTTCAATGACCGAAAGCTGGCGCCTATATGACCACGGCGGAATGCACCAAAAACAGAGAGCGTCTGGTTTTTTCTCTCCGTCATTGGAAACACAATTAGTAGCTATCACTCAGGAGAAGGCAGCTGCCAATCGCCTGCCAGGAACGTGTTTTTCCCACGTTTTTCAGAAGCCCAATGCAGCTGAGCCGGTCAGACAGCAAGTAGAAGAGCAGCCTTTGCTAACGTCAATGTGATGACTTTTCACCACACAAGGAAGCAATAAACAGCCAGATAACGAGCTCCTGAGATTCAAAGACGTTGTATTTCTTTAGCCGTGAAATAGTATAATTGTCACCAGAGTAGATGCGGAAAAAGCTCCGTATTTGATCCCTACAACTTAGGAATTATACAAACGCACACAAAAATACAGTTGTATGCAAAACTTCGTTACTGGGAATAGAGCTAGTGAAAGATGACTGCTCTCCAAAAGGCATACCGTTAAAGAGGACACACTTTCTTTATATTTTAAGCAAGATTACTTCTTAATTTCTATCTTTACAAATTTTCAAAATGGAAAAAAAGGAAAGTGGTCTGTAGTAAAAGTTTGGGCACTCTGCACGGTCAGTTCTAAGTAATACTCCCTTTGGCAAGTAACACAGCTTGTGAACACTTTTTGGTGCCAGCTAAAAGTTTTTAAATTCAGGTTTGGGGCATTTTGCCCATTATTCTTTTCCAAACGCTTCTAGTTCTGTGAGATTCTTTGTCTGCCCTGCATGCACTGCTCTTTTGAGGTCCATCCACAGATTTACAATGATGTTGAGGTAGGAGACCTCGAGGGCGATGGTGAAACCTTTGACTCGCACCTCTTGAGGTAGTCAGTTGTGGATTTTGAGGTGTGTTTAGGGTCATTATCCTGCTGTGGAAGCCATCCTCATTTCATCTTCAGCTTTTTTACAGATGGCGTGATGTTTGCCTCCAGAATTTTCTGAAATTTATTTGAATCCATTCTTCCTTCGACCAGTGATATGTTCCCTGTGCCACTGGCTGCAACACAAGCCCAAAGCAGGATCGATCTAACCACGTGCTTGGCAGTTAGATAAGGGTTCTTTTCATGAAATTCCGCATCCTTTTTTCTCCAAACATACCTCTGCTCAATGCAGCCAAAGACATCTATTTTAACTCCATCAGTCCACAGGACTTGTATCCTAAATGCATCAGGCTTGTTTAGATGTTCGTTAGCAACCTTCTGATGCTGAATTTCTTCCTGAAGATGCAGGAGAGGTTTCCTTCTCATGACTCTTCCATGAAGGTCATATTTGAGCAAGTGTCACTGAACTGCAGGGCTGTGCACCAAGACTTAACCGTGTACTAAATCTTACTGAAGGTCTTTTGTTGTCAAACGGGTCTTCCAGACCTCAAGTTGACCTCCACTGTTTCTGTTGTCTGCCATTTCTTAATTATATTATAAACTGAGGAAATTGCAACCTAAAAACTTTTGCTATCTTCTTATAGCCTTCTCCTGCTTTGTGGGCATTAATTATTTTAATTTTCAGAGACCTAGACAGCTGCTTAGAGGACTCTATGGCTTCTGATTATAGGGCCAAGGTTAGAGGAGTCTGGGTATTTATAAACTTCAAAATTTGCATCACCTGGCCTTTCCTAATGATGACTGTAAACAAGCCATAGCCCTACCAATCTAAATATGATCTGAGACTATCGTCAAAGTTACCTGAGAGCTCAAATCTTTTGGGGTGCCCAAACTTTTGCTCATTTCCTTTTTTTCACTCTAGAATTGTACAAAACAAAAGTAATACACAAATACTGCTTAACATGCCCAAAAAAACTGTTGTATCTTTAAATTTATGGCATTCAGAGACCAGTTCATCTTCTACTTGCTTAACTATTCTCAGTAACCTCAGTAAATTTTTACCAGGGGTGCCCAAACTTTTGTATATAACTGCATATTTGATATGCAGCCATTGTTCTGTCCTTGTGAAAGGGAAACTCACTGCAGCAGTCATATTTTTACTCACACCACAAAGAATAACGGCTCACTGTATTCTAGTGAGTCATGTTTCATAGCTCCTTATCAGCAACTGTGTATATCTCTGAACTAACCACCTCACTTAGTTCTGCCTCACATATAAACATTAAAAAACTGCAAGATATACACTCTTGCCCATATTTTAGCTCACACCACACAGGGGTTGATGGATTTTTTCAGCTCTATAGGGATATTAGTGTTTTTTGTTGCTCTCTTTCCTGGTTTGAAAATAATTTAGTGCATCTGCTGACAGCAGCCTGTTTATCTGCTTCAAGGATGGACCCTGACCCTGTGTATAAGTGTCTACAGTACGCCTGTCTCAAAAAAAAAAAAAAAATCAGTTTATACTGGGAAAACTAATGTTTTCATTTGAGAAAATAGCCTTTCAATGAGCTTTAAAACTCAATCTGAAAAATATGGGCGTACTAACCAACTGTTTATGCTGGACATTGTCCAACTCAATTCTAATTTACAGTGTCTAAAGGAATGTTGATCTACCAAGCATACACAACAGGAAATGACAGATTATGAATTTTACGGATTTACTTTTATTAATTAATTTTTTTAAATAATTTGTAATAATTAATAGCCAGAATGTTCTATTGAGTGCGGGTAATGCAGCATGCACTTCACTGGTTGAATGTTGTTGATGTTTCTGCCATAGAAACGATGGTTTCAGACAAGTTTGTCGTGTGACGCAAGCAAAGTACTGTAGAGCCAAGAGCAATATCTCTAAAATACGAACACCTTTTTTGAAATATCGATCAGGGCAAAACATTTATCCACAAATGCCTACCACTCCCCAGCTCTCAGGTTCCTCAGGAATCCCTTTCATTTCTGGGATCAATTTTTTCCCTTTTATCAGCACAAACGAGAGAAACTAGACTACAGTTGCTGTGATTTTATTTAAGAACAGTTTTGTTCATCTGGCAGGGCTATGTGGGAAATTAAAAGCAGACCTCTAATGCGAATCTGAAGTGAGAGCTTCTGTTAAATTTGACAAAAGCTGGCAGTTACAGCCGAAACAAGCTGGCGATATGCAGCTTTTCCAGTGCAGAACACGACATTTAAATGAGGGGATTTTGCACAGTCGTGTCGGCTCCTACTGTCACGTTTCTCACTTCCAACATGGTCGCTGGCACCGCTACAGCTCGAGGCTCCGGAAATCTCTTTCAATATTAAAAAAAAAAATTTTACCTTCTAGCACATGCCTCCAGGCATTCCCAAATAATAATGTTCACTTATAAATGAAAAAGATGCTCCTCTTTAACATCTTAAGAAATCTGGGGTCTCATTTATAGTGCTGTGAAAAAGTATCTGCTCCCATTCGCTCCCTCTCCAATTCCTTCTATTTCTGCTTATGTCATATTGAAATGCTCAAGATAATCCAACTAATTTTATTTTAAGACAAAGACAATAAGTATTGCCGCGAAATGCAGCTTTTAAATGATAATTCAATTTATTGAGGGCGAAGAGTGATTCAACACCTATATCACTCATGAAGAAAAAAAAAAAATTGCTCCCCTCAACCTAATAATTGGTTGTGCCGCCATGAGCGGCAACAACTGCTGTCAAAAGTTTGCATTAACCGTCAATGAGTCTTTTACATCACTGTGGAGGAAATTTGGCCAACTCTTTGCAGAGTTTTTTAAATTCAGCTACATTGGCAGGTTTTAGAGCATGAACTACCTATTGAAGGTCATGCGCCAGCATCTCAGTTAGATTCAAGTAAGGACTTGGACTTCACCACTCTCAAAACCTTCATTTTGTTTCTATTGAGTCTTTCAGGGGTGGTCTTGCTTGTGTGTTTGGAATCATTGTCCTACTGCATCATCCAACTGCGCTGGAGCTTAAGATCATAAATTGATTGGCTGGTCATTCTTGTTCAGGACTTTCTTACTGAGAGCAGAACTCATGATTTCATCAATTACTGTATAGGAAATTGCCCAGGTCCTGACACAGTAAAACAGTCCTAGACCATCACAGTGCAACCACCGTGTTACTATGTTCTTACTGTGGAATGCTGCATCAGCTTTATGTGTCATGTCATGGGATCCATGTCTTCCTAAATGTTGCACTTTTGACTCATCAATACTCAGACTATTATCCTTATTATATTATCATAACAATATATTATCTGCAAGGTTTTCACCTTAATGCACTCTTGGTGAAATTTTGTGGGCTTGCCACTCCTTGGATGGTTCACCAATGTATTGTTCTTTTAATTTGCAAATAATGACTCTAACTGTGGTTCGCTGGAGTTCCAGAGCCTCACAAATAGCTTTGGAACCATTTCCATGCTAATAGATGTCAAAAACTTTGTTTCTCATCTGTTCTTAAATTTATTTAGATTGTGGCATCATGTGCTGCCTTTTGCCTACTACGAACTGATAAACAGTTTTGAGTTAGGTGATGTTTAGATTCAAGAGGGCTGGCAGTAATCACGCCGGTTGTCTCTAGTGAAATTGAACCCATTTATCAATTGAATTTGTTTGATTGGTTGAATTAGAGACTACCGGCGGCACTTACTTTTTCACATAATGCCAGGTAGGGTTGGATAGCTTATTTCCTCCAATAAGTGAAACTTTCATTTAAAAAACTGCATTTTGTGTTTATTCAGTTTATTTTTATTTAATTTTACAATTAATTTGACAATTTGAAACATTAAATAGTGAGAGTTATGCAAAAGTAGAAGAAATTGAGCAGTTACTTTTTCACAGCATTGTATAAAAGGCACATAGGCACAGAAATGATGAACGCCAATTTCATTGCGTATTTTGTATTTGTAAAAATAAATGTGACGTTGAGAACTGTAAAATAAACAAGATCATGCAGATATGAAGAACGCGTTATTCCCGATCAATTAAATGAAAATTGCATGCAGTTTAGCTTACTTATGGTTTTATAAATTAGAATATTTTTTACTGAAAGCTGTTTTTTTCTTTTTTCGAGCTTATGCAACATATAGGTTTTAAACCCATGCACATTTTTTATATATAAGACCCTTGAACAGATCTGAAGAGGTCCGGTGTAAGGGGTGGGTCCGCCAAATGCCTCACGGCAGTCTGGGTCTGGAATCGAGGACTCAAGTGTGAGGCTGTGGGGTGATGAAAAGTTTGATAAATGAAGAGAGAAAAACACAAAACAAAGGGCGAGCGAATCCCAACTGAATATACAACTAATATAAAGAATTGCCAAACTAAAAGCGAACCCGAAGACAGTGACCGCTAAAACCTGCTGACCGGCTGCAGGGAGTAAAATACAAGGCCAGTAAGGCTGGGTAAGCTCAGCCTTAAATGCTGCCACCTGTGGCTTATTAATAATGAGCTTAATGAGTCCCAGGTGTTGTGAATTAAGAGTGAGGAATGTGACTATAGGGAGGGGGCTGGAGGCACAGCATCACATCCGGTT